>JAABKJ010004376.1:0-24447 GCA_011634705.1 Andricus grossulariae
GATTTCTAGGGATTTAAACGGGGCTTTTCACAGAAATTTAATGAATAAGTTTAATTTAAATTATATTCAATGGCTTTTAAATTATTCGAACTTTTTTAAATTTAATTTCACGTTTTTGAAAGATTTTATGCAATTTTAAAGGATTTTGAAAAGATTTCAAGAGAAATACAAAATATCGATGGATTTCAAAGATTTTTTTGATTTTTTTTCCGAGTTTTCAAAGGATTTCTAGAGAACTTTTGAAAATAAATGAAACTTTATTGAATTTCAGGGGATGTCTAGAGAAGTTTTAATATTAAATAAAACTTTGTTGAATTTCAAGGGATTTTCAAGTATTTCAAGTATTTTTACAAGATTCAAGGATTTTATTAAATCTCCAAGTATTTTAAGGAATTTCAAAGATTTCTAGAGATTTAAACGGGGCTTCTCACAGAAATTTAATGAATAAGTTTAATTT
The DNA here is from genome assembly GCA_011634705.1 of Andricus grossulariae. Lineage (NCBI taxonomy): Eukaryota > Metazoa > Arthropoda > Insecta > Hymenoptera > Cynipidae > Andricus > Andricus grossulariae. The sequence goes on from JAABKJ010004376.1 coordinate 458, forward strand.
AAAGTATATTTAATGGATTTTAAATTATTCGTACTTTTTTAAATTGAATTTTACATTTTTTAATGATTTCAAGCGATGTTAAAGGATTCTAATGGATTTTAAGAGAAATACAAAATGTAGAGGGATTTCAAAATGTTTAAAAAGATTTTACGTGATTTCAAGGGATTTCTAAAGAACTTTTGAAAATAAATGAAACTTCATTGAATTTCAATTGATTTTGAGAGAAGTTTTAACATCAAATAAAACTTTATTGAATTTCAATGGATTTTCAAGTATTTCAAGTATTTTCACAAGATTTAAGGATTTTATTAAATCCCCAAGTATTTTAAGCAATTTCAAAGATTTCTACAGATTTTTACGGGGGTTTTCACATAAATTTAATGAATAAGTTTAATTTAAATTATGTTTAATGGCTTTCAATTTATTCCTACTTTTTTAAATTGAATTTTACATTTTTTAGCGATTTCATGCGATTTTAAAGGATTCTAAAGGATTTTAAGAGAAATACAAGATATCGAGGGATTTCAAAGATTTTTTTAGGATTTTCCGAGATTTCAAGGGATTTGTAGAGAACTTATGAAAATAAATGAAACTTTATTGTATTTCAAGGGATTTCTAGAGAAGTTTTAAAATTAAATAAAACTTTATTGAATTTCAAGGGATTTTCATGTATTTTCAAACGATTCAAGGATTTTATTAAATCTCCAAGTATTTTAAGGAATTTCAAAGATTTCTAGAGATTTAAACAGTTTTTCCAGAGAAATTCAATGAATAAGTATAATTTGAATTATATTTAATGGCTTTTAATTGATTCGTACTTCTTTGAATTGATTTGTACGTTTTTCGAACATTTCAAGAGATTTTTAAAGGATTTTAAGCGATATACAAAATTTCAAGAGATTTCAACAGATTTTATAGAATTTCCAACTATCTTAAGGGATTTCTGAAGAACTTTATAAAATAAATGAAATTTCATTGAATTTCAAAGGATTTGTTGTTTTTTCAAGAGAACTTTAATGAATAGGTGGGTTCAATTAAATTCATTTCCAATAGATTTCACATGGTTTATACTTTACGAAATAAATTAAATTTTATTTTAAGGCATTTCTACGGATTTCAGCAATTCATGGAGAGAAGCTTAAAATTCATAGGACCTTCAATTATTTCAAAGGTTTTGGGGAATTTTACAAATTTAAATGAATTTCGACAGATTAATCAGATTTCAAATATTTCAGATGGATTTTAATTAAATTTTTACAGATTTGAAAGATATTAAGGTAAGTCAAAGATGTTTGCCGTGTAAAGTTTATTTGCATAAAATCGCTATTTTTGTGTACTTACATATTAAATTATGAGTGTTCTAAAATCAATCGTTCCTTTGTAGTTTCTCTACTTTTTATACGAATTCCTTTAATATTTTCGTATTATTCCAATGTGGATTATCCTACAATTATTTTCTATATGTGACGTGGAACAAAGAAATCAGCCTTACGACCAAAAATTCGATTTTCCTGTTCGATTTTTCGTCTTAAATTCATTTTCGGTCCTAAGGCTGGTTTCTTCGTTCCACGTCGCATATGAGCATTTTCTATTAGGAATTTCCTATAATCCATGAAATGTTTTTCAATATCGTGCAATATTTTGCAATCTTTTGGTTGAAGTTCTCAAATACAGGGATTGCGGGAGATTTTGCGAAAAATTTTCCAACATATATTTTTTTAGGATCTTACATGTAGATTTAAAATAAGAAAGTTTAAACTTTTCTTTTCTTGCTGAAGCTCGGTAGGATAATGGCAGCAGTCGAAAACCAATTTCTTGGTTACACGATATAATGCTCGAGTTTGAGGCAAGTAATCTTGTTTTTATGGAGTTTCACAAAACCCGCCAATTAGCTCGCATAACATTACCGTCGGTACTACGCGCCAGCCCAATCGAGATAGGCTTAATTCATCTTTGAAATATCCAATCGCCTTTTTTCCACAAGATTTTGGCGAGGTAAGTTGTACAGCATGTGCGCTGTCTACATGATCGCAGAATATAAGATAAGCAAAAAAATAAAAAATTCAACTTTCGAGGAGTATCCGGCAATCGCAGGGAACGGAAAGTAATATACCTCATCGTCCGATTGCATCTTCCACGCATCGTGATCGATGAATAGAGATATTTTACTGAACGCAGTTTTAAATTAAGGTAAAAACATTTTTAAATCGTTAGTAATTAAGTGGACTTATCAGTAGGAACGATTTATGGCCCTTACGTAATTTTGGAAGTAAAAAAAGCTTGAAGAGTAGTTATTAAATTATTAGGAATCCTGATATTAAAATTGATTTTAATATAATTTTATGACGAATAATACATTTTTCATTAGAGGGCGTTCAAACATAGTAAAATTCGTCTGAATTTATGACTCCGTTCTGAAATTCAGAGTTAGAAGGGACATTAGTAATGTCGTTATTTAACACTGTTTTTAATGAGAGCAATTGAAAATTATAAATCTTCAAAAATATTACCAATTTTTTTACCAAACAAATGAATTTTTCTACTACAATTTTTTCTTCTGAATAAGATATTTCATTTTTAAGAAATAGTTTAATTTACAACAAAAAGGGGTTAATTTCCTACCAGAAAACATTAATTTTTGTGAAAAAAAAATGTTTCACAAAACAGTTGACTTTTAATACCGAAAAGCTGATTTTTCAACCGTATAGTTGAATTTTCAAACAACAAACAAATTAATTTTAGACCAAACGGTTACCTTTGCAACCAAACAGTTGACCTATCAAGCAAAAGAGATGAATTTTCAACAAAATAGTTGAATTTTTAACGATATAGTTTAAATTCAATCTACAAGTATGAATTTTCAGCCGATTTTCCGAATTTTCTAACGAAAAGATGAATTTTTTATCAGGATGGATGAATTTTCTATACAATAAGATGAATTTGCGAAAAACAGTTCAGTTTTTGAAAACAGATTACTTTTTAACAAAATAGATGAATTTGCAGCAAAATGATCAAATTTCCAACAAAATTGTTGAATTTTGAACAAAAAGAATTTATTATCAATTAAACAGTTGCATTTACAATCAAATAGTTGAACCTTTAAACGAAAGGGACGAATTTGCAACAAAATAGTGGAATTTTTAACTAAATAGTTGAAATTTGAATCCACAGAAATGAATTTTTAACCAAATGGTCTAATTCTTAAACAAAAAAGATTAATAAAAAAACAGGTAGATTAAGTTTCAACCAAATAGTTGAATTTTCAACCCAAAAAAATGAATTTACAACCAAGGAGATTAATTTTCTACAAAAAAAAGAATTAAAAAAAAATGAATTTTCACCAAAAAAAAGTTAATTGTCAACTAAATAATTAATTTTTTAAATAAAGTAGTTCCATTTTTAATAAAACAATAACTTTCTCACAAAATTATTGAATTTTGAACCAAAAAATTGAATTTCCAAGTTAAGAAGACGAATGTTTTAGAAGACATTTGAATTTTCAATAAAAAAACATAAATTTTCAATTAACAATATAATAGTTGATATTTCAACCATAAATATTTCAATTCTAAATAAAAGCGAGTTAAATTCAATCAAACGAGTTATTTTCAACAAAATAGTTGAATCCTCAACCTAATAATAAAAAAATTAAAAAACACAAAAAAAAAGTAGATTAAGTTTCAACCAAATAGTTGAATTTTCAAAACAAAAAAAAAATGAATTTACAACCAAGGAGATTAATTTTCTAAAAAAAAAGGAATTAAAAAAAAGATGAATTTTCACAAAAAGAAAGTTAATTGTCAACTAAATCATTAAATGTTTTACTAAAGTAGTTCCATTTTCAATAAAAAAATAACTTTCTCCCAAAATTGTTGAATTTTGAACCAAAAAATTGAATTTCCAAGCCAAGAAGACGAATTTTTTAGAAGTCATTCGAATTTTCAATAAAAAAACATAAATTTTCAGTTAACAATGTAATAGTTGATATTTCAACCATAAAGATTTAAATCTTTTAAAAAAAGAGAGTTGAATTCAACCAAACGAGTTATTTTCAACAAAATAGTTGAATCATCAACTTAATTTAAAAAAAAAAAAACAGAAAAAAACAAAAAACAAAAAGTAGATTGAGTTTCCAACTAATAGTTGAATTTTCAACAACAAAAAAATGAATTTAAAACTAAGGTGATTAATTTTCTACAAAAAAAAGAATTAAAAAATAGATGAATTTTCACCAAAAAAAAAGTTAATTGTCAACTAAATAATTAAATTTTTTAATAAAGTAGTTCCATTTTCAATAAAAAAATAACTTTCTCACAAAATTGTTGAATTTTGAACCAAGAAATTGAATTTCCAAGCCAAGAAGACGAATCTTTCAGAAGGCAGTTGAATTTTTCACAGGAAAACATAAATTTTCAATTAACAATATAATAGTTGATATTTCAACCATGAAGATTTAAATTTTTTAATAAAAGAGAGTTAAATTCAACCAAACGAGTTATTTTCAACAAAATAGTTGAATCCTCAACCTAATTAAACAACATAAAAAAACAAGTAGATTAAGTTTCAACCAAATAGTTGAATTTTCAATACAAAAAAATGAATTTCCAACCAAGAAGATTAATTTTCTACAAAAAAAAAGAATTAAAAAAAAGATGAATTTTCACCAAAAAAAGTTGATTGTCAACTAAATAAATAATTTTTTCACTAAAGTAGTTCCATTTTCAATAAAAAAAAAACATTCTCACAAAGTTGTTGAATTTTTAACCAAATAATTGGATTTTTAACTAAAAAATGAATTATTAATCAAGTAGATTAATTTTCTACCAAATTGTGGAATTTTTAACCAAAATAATAGAATTGTAAACCCAAAAAGATGAGTTTTCAACAACAACAAAGGAATTTTTTTAAATAGTTAAATTTTCAAACAAAGAGATGGATCTTCAACTAATAAAATAAATTTTTAACAAGCGAGTTTAACTTTCAACCAAGTAGTGGAATTTTCAATCAAGAGATTAATTTTTTTTAAGGATGACAAATTTGCAGAAAAATACATAAACTTTCAAACAAATAGTTGAATTTCCATCTCAAAGCGATAAGTTTTCATTTAACAAAATATTTAAATGTTAAACAAACAAAATTAATTTTTAACATATTAGTTCAACTTTGAACTGAGTGGTTGAATTTTTAATAAATCTCCTATCCCAGCCGTTACTTCCCCTTTCCTACTCACCTGTACTACCCTACTGGTCCTCCTCTCACTTCCCCCCTCCCCACTACCCTCTCTCACTTCCAATAATTTTTCCTACTTCCCCTCTCCTTATGTACTCTACTTTCCATCCCCTCCATTCTTCTGACTTCCTTTACTTTCTCCTCCCCATTTCCCCTATCTTCCTCTAATTTTTCCTACTTTTCCTACTTCCACTATCATTTCCCGTAACTTCCCCTAATTTCCCCTACTCCTCCTCTTCTCAATTACCCTTCCCTCATTTCCCCTACTTCCCTCATAATTTCCCTAACTTTTCCTCATTCCCCTCACTTTCCGTACTCCTCCATCCCTCATTTTCCTTACTTCCCTTTCCTCATTTCCCAATACTTCACCTCTCCTTATTCTATGTACTTCCCTTTCCGTAATTTTTTCCCCATTTCCGCTCCTAAAAAACGAGAAAAGGGAGAATTTGATTGAAAACAGGGGAAAAGGAGGAATTCTTTTTAAGAAAAAGAGGAAAAGAGGAGACTAGGGCAAAAAGTATGAAGTCAGCATGTAGATCCTTTACATGTAAACGTAAAATCATTCATTTTCATTTTTTCAAGCAACTCAAAAAAATTTGTATTCCGATTTATATTTTCTATGTATGATGTTACATTCTGCGCTAACCCCTCACTAATATCACAAATCGTCATAAAACCTATTAAACCCCCCTCCCCTTAGTAGTGTGACGTAGTTTTCAAACGGTCCCTTATACAGTTTTTAATTGTGTGCTTAGAATAGAAAATAGATTTTTGATCTATTGACATTGAGTGACAATGACAACGGTTATTCCTTACATCGGTTAAACTTAACCATGTTTACATGAAAGTCACGGTTCAAGTTTATCGCATGCGATTAACGCTGCTAACTTGTTTTACAAGTTGCTGCCTCCTAAACTAGATAACAAGGAAGAGTCGATGACAGTAACGAGGTGGAAAATTATTATTAATAGCTTGCTTGACTCATAAAGGATTCATATCATAATAAATGTACTAATTTTATCACATTATTAATATTGAAGCTAATAAAATTATTTATATTTGAAAAGAACATGACCCGTTTTCCAAAGTTATAAAAATCGTCTGATGCGTAATATCGACTGCTTTATACAATATGGAATGAAATTCAACCCTATGTGTAAAATCCCTTTTTCCGGCCCTCCCCAGCCTTGAAAATGACCCTAAGTGTAAAATCTCCTTTTCCAGCTCTCCCCGGTCCCAAAAATTAACCTAGGTGTTAAATCTCCCTGTTCAGCTCTTCCCAACCCTAAAAATTACCTTTAAGTTTAAAACCCCCTTGGCTAGCTCTCCCAAGTCCAAAAATCTCATATTGGTGTCAAATCCTCCTGTCCAGCTCTACCCAGCCCCAAAAATCACTCTTCGGTGTCCAATCTACCAGTCAAGCTCTCCCCAGCCCCAAAAGTCACTCCTCAATATAAAATCCTCTTGTCCAGCTCTCCATAGCCTCAAAAATCACCCCTGTTGATCTTTCCCAGCCTCAAAGGTCAACCCTAAGTGTAAAATATCCCTGCCTAGCTCTCCCCAGTCTCAAAAAACACCCCTAAGCGTAAAACCCCCTTGTGTAGCTTCCGTCAGCCTTAAAAATCACCCTGAGTGTAAATCTCTTTTTCCAGCTCTTCCCAAACCAAAAAATCACCCCTAAGTGTAAAATCCCCTTGTCCAGCTCTCATCAGCCTCAAAAATCTCCTTAAGTGTAAACCCCCTTGTTTAGACCTCCCCAGCCTTAAAAATCACCCTAATTGTGAAGTCTCCTTTTCCAGCTCTCCCCAGCCCCAAAAACACCCCTAAGTGTAAAACCCCCTTGTGTAGCTTCCATCAGCCTTAAAAATCACCCTGAGTGTAAATCTGTTTTTCAAGCTCTTCCCTGACCAAAAAATCACCCCTAAGTGTAAAATCCCCTTGTCCAGCTCTCCCTAGCCCCAAAAACACCCCTAAGTGTAAAAGCCCCTTGTGTAGCTTCCATCAGCCTTAAAAACCACCCTGAGTGTACATCTCTTTTTCCAGCTCTTCCCTGACCAAAAAATCACCCCTAAGTGTGAAATCCCTTTCTCCATCTCTCCCCAGCCCCAAAAACACCCCTAAGTGTAAAATCCCTTTGTCGAACTTTCCTCAGCCCCAAAATCACCTTAAATGTTAAATCTCCTCTTCCAGCCCTCCCTAGCCCTCAAAATCACTTCTAAGTTTAAAACCCCCTTGTCTAGGTCTCCCGAGCCCAAAAAACATCTCTAAGTGTCAAATTCCTCTGTCCAGCTCTACCCACCCCAAAAACCACCCTAAGTGTAAAATCCCTTTGTCCAACTCTCCTCAGCCTCAAAATGACCCTAAATGTTAAATCTCCTCCTCCAGCTCTCCCTAGCCCTAAAAATCACTTCTAAGTTTAAAACCCCTTGTCTAGGTTTCCCGAACCCAAAAATCATCTTTAAGTGTCATATTGCCCTGTCCAGCTCAAACCACCCCAAAAACCACCCTTAAGTGTCAAATTTACCTGTCCAGCTCTCCACATCCCCAAAGGTCACCTCTAAATGTAAAATCTCCTTTTCCAGCTTTCCTCAGCCCCAAAAATCAACCTGAGTGTAAAATCCTCGTGTCCAGCTTTCCATAACCCAAAAAATTACCCCTGTCCAACTCTTCCCAGCCTCAAAGGTCAACCCTAACTGTAAAATCTCCCTGTGCAGCTCTCTCACAGTCTTGGAAATCACCCGTAAGTGTAAAAACCCCTTGCTTGGCTCTCGCTAGCATAAAAAATCACCCTAAGTGTAAAATCCGCTTTTATAGCTCTCCCTAGCCCCAAAAATTATCCCTAAGTATAAAACCCCCTTGTCTAGCTCTCGCCAGCCTTAAAAATTATCCTAAGTGTAAAATCCCCTTGTCAAAATCTTCCCAGCCCCAAAAATCACTTCAAAGTTTTAAAAAACACCTAAAAAATGGCCGCCCTAAGCCATGGAATTTCCGACCTCTGATGTTTATACGGCACGGCGTAAATAACATATTTTTATAGTGTATAAACATTATAGGTTAATTTAAATATTGAAAATGTAGTTTTTCGTTGTAATTGAGTTTATTAAAAATATATTTTTCATGACACATGCATGATTTCAGCCGTTTTCGACACCTATGAAGCGGGGCTAAAGCTCTACTTTTTCCTCCCTAGGGACTGAAAAGTGACGTCAGAGGTCAATAATGAAAATTATACTTCTATGAACTCGCATTTTACAATTATCAGCCCACTCAACGTAAAAACTATACCATACTAACTATAACCACATTTACCGGCAAAATTACCATAAATGACCGAAAACGTTCATAAATTTTCGGAAATTTATTTACATGTTTAGACATGAATTTGAGATAATTTGTGGTAAGTTACCATATTTACCTGCAAAAATTACCATAAATGACCAAAAATTATCGTAAATGTCCGAAAATATATGGAAATTTTTACTAATTAATTTTGGATAATTTATGGTAAATCTCCCTGTTTACCGGTAAAATTGCCATAAATTACCGAAAAGTTTAATAAATTTCCGGGAAATTTATGAAAATAAAAAAAAATGATTTTTTGGTAATTTATGGTAAGTTACCATATTCACCGGTAAAATTACCATGAATGACCAAAAATTTCCATAAATTCCCGCAAATTTATAGACATTTTGAAATTGAATCTGGCTTTTTTTATTGACTTTTTGATAACTTGAAATAAGTTAACATAAATTTCATGCTTCTTTATTCAAAATCTACTATGAACTGAAATCGTGACTGTATTTCGAAAAATGTCTGAAATATTCCATTTGTTATAAAAAATATCGTATGCACCAAGGGGGAGAGGCACCTTTTCTCTCCCTAGGTGCATAATATACTATTTCATATCCATGCCACCGTCAGAGTTTTATAAGCTTTTTTAAAAATTTTACTCTTTATATGGTTTAGGGAATATGCAATTTTTTTAAAGATTGTAGTTGAAAAATATATCTTAACTAAATTTGATTACTTTGATTCTTTCTTATGTTTCTTTAACTAAAAACATTACCTTTTTGTTTTTCAAAGTGATGGATACCTTTGTTCCATCGATTATTATTACTGTTATTGAATATATTATTTAGATCACCTTACTTTTCTGATAAATCTAAATGCAGAATTTTTATTTTAAACCGTAAAAAAAGACAGCTTCATCCAATCATAAACACGGGTTTCCCGACAATAATAGTTTCAAGATAGTTTCGAGATATTGATCGAAAATGGCGCCGTGTGCTTATTAATAATTGGATTTCAAATTGATATCAAACAGCTTCAAGTAATGCAAAGCCAATCAGGTTCTCAACAACAATGATTGCGAGATTTTCAAGACATATCGTTAACACCACTTTTTTATGTAGGATATTGTTTAAAAAAATTAGCAATCAAAGTTCAGCAAGTGTTTTTTCACTCGACTCAATCAAAATTCAGAACATTACAGACTTATATAAACATAATTTTCAACAAAATTTATTTTACAGAAAACCATTCAAAATCTTTCGGATTTTTATCCAGAAAAAAATAAGTCAAATCATAAAATATAAAATTACGAGTGGCGCGGTTTCTCCAAAGTCTCTCAGTTTGCCCCGTTTTACGGTGCTAAAATGTATCCTGTCCTGAGCCCTGATATTAAATGAAAAAAAGATTGAGTTTCCGACAAATCGGAAAAACTCATTTTCCAGCGATTTAAATGTACCTCGTCGAAAAATTGGTTCTGAAACGAGGCACGGTATCTCACTTTGAAGGGTAACGAAACGACGAAAAAATATGAGAGAGGGTTCTGTTTCTGTACAACGAAGCCGCCGCAGGGTTGCCAATAAATTATTCGAGATTGAAGAAAACGCGTTTCGGAAGCCCGCCGTATAGACTGAAGGGGTCACAGTCAGTCCCCTATTCCCCTTTTGCCCTATTTTTCTCAATATCCCCTATAATCCCTATATTTGAGAATTTTTTCCACTTTTTTCCTTATGCTTTAAATGCTGCGATTAAATTTTTAAGTATTATAATTAACAGAAAGGTATGATACTCAAAAATTTGCGCCACTATGCTTGTGTAGCTATAAGGTATGAGTTCTGTGATTGTGGCGAAACATGCACATGTAGAAAATATTTTTTAGAATAATTAATATCAAAATAATTAAAGAAGTCATGAGTAGCTTAGAGAAACTACGATAAAAAAAAATTGTCGGCTGTTTGCGCAAAAAAATAGGGAACAGAAAATCTAACATGATTGAATCAACAGTGTCGCGAAAGAAAAAAAAGTATCTTACACTTGATTGACTTTTTTTCGTTCCTATAACATTTAATTTAGAAATAAATTGTAAATTTATTTCTTATAAAAATATGTGGTGTCTTATAGGAGTGTTACATTTAACTTTGTTTTTCGTTACGCTGGTATTTATAAAAGAAAAAAATCCCCTTCTTTCGACTGGCATCCAAAAGATGCTTCTTATACTCATCCCGTGTAAGTATACCTAAGTACAGAAAATTAAATTATTCTTTCCGGATTCCTTCTATTTGTTTAAAGAAGAATATTTAGAAAAACCCGGCTTCCAAAAAAATCTACATTAAACATCGCCAGTAAACTCGAAATTAATTCAATAATATCAAAATCTGTACCGATAATAGCGTGGCCCATGCTATCCTTTGCAATCCCATGCAATCTTTTACAATAGCTTGTAATCTCCCCTTACGAAGAAATATTATAGAAAACTCAGTATGGATCTATTCTCTATGTATTCTGTCTATTTCTATGTTTATATTATCTATTTTATATTATACTATTATTATATTATATCTATTCTATTTTCCTATAATGAATTTTTTATAATTTTTTCGCGATTCTTGAAAAATTATTATAGAGAATCATTATACGAAAATCAGTATAGAAATAAAAAATTGTTGAAATATTAAAGAAGCTGATCGAAAAAAATAGAGAAAGTTCAAACGAATGATTTATTTATTTATTTAACTCAGGATTTCGACAATTTATAAGGAATTTAAGGAATTTTAGAGAATTTCTGTAGATTTTAAGCAATTTCGTCAGATTTCATAAAAATTTCACAGCACTTGAAAAATTTTCAAAAACATTAGGCGGTTTTTGATGGATTATAAACGATTTCAACAAATTTCAAGTGACGTACATGGATTTTAAGGCTTTGAAATGATTTTAAGAATTTTTCAAGTATTTCAACTTATTTTACAAAATTTCATCGGTTTTCCGGGGATTTTAAGAAATCTTGCAATCTTAAAGGATCTCAAAGATGTATGGAAATGAAAACGTTTTCTTAGAGATCTTTAATGGATTAGTTTAATTTAATTTGAATTACAAAGAACTTCCATGGATTTTAAGCAAATTTCTCAGATTTCATAATAATTGTAGGGAATATTAAAGATGTCCAAGCGTCAAAAGGTTTTAAGGAATTCCAAAGGATTTATACGCCTAAAAGGATTCATTGGAATTTCTAACTATTTCTACAAATTTATAAAAATTTCATCTTGTTTCGAAAGAATACAAACATTTCCACGGATTTCAAGGAATTTCGAAACTTTTCAAAAGATTTTAGAGGATTTTTACGTTTTTCAAGGATGTCAAAGGATTTCAGTCATGTCATTCTCTACAAATTCATAGTTATTAAATCCGGATGCTCAATTATTAATGTATATTTTTTTCGTTTCTGAAAATTTTGAATTCTCATTTTTTGCTAAAATGCGAACTAAATTGATAGAATCCAATAAAAAAAATCAAGTAATTTTGGTTGAACAATCTACTATCATATTTTTGGTACGAAATTCATCACGTTTGGTTAAAAATTCTAGTATTTGGTTGCAGATTTGAATATTTTGTTGAAAATGCAACTATTTTGCTAAAAATTTATCTTTTTGTTCAGAAATTTAGCGACTTGGTTGGCAGTTAAACTACTTTATTAAAAATTAATTTTTTGGTTGTAGATTCGTCTTCTTTGTTTAAAATTGAACTATTCCATTTTTTGAAAATTAATCTTCTGGGTTAGAAAATCATCTTTTGGGTTGAATCCTTTTGTTCAAAATTAATATTTTGAAGATTTATTATTTTAGTTGAAAATTTATCTCCTTGTTTGAAAATTGAACTATTTTGTTGGAAATTATTATTATTATTTTTTTAAAGTGTTTTTTTTATTGCAAATTTAATGTTAATGTTCGAAAATTCATCCTTTTTAATTAAGAATGCAATTGTTTGGGTTTAAATTCATCTGGTTTAGTTGAGTATTCAATAATTTGGTAGAAAATTTAACTATTCGCTTCAAAGTTAACTTATTTGTACAAATTAAACTACTTTTTATGAAAATATAAATTTTTGGTAGAAAATTCATTTTTTAGTTTAAAAAATATTATTTTTGGGTTGAAAATTCAACCGTTTTGTAGATAATTCGTCTTTTGGGCTTTAAAATTGAATAGTTTGGTTTAAAATTGATTTATTTTGTTGAAAACCCTTTTTTGTAAAGCATTAATCTGCTTGCTGAAACGTTAATCTTTTTGGTTGAAAATTTAAGTTTTTGGTTCAAAATCAATCTTTTTTTGTTTAAAATTCAACTACTTGGTTAAAAGTTCAACTAGTTTCTTAAAAATTCATATTTCTTTAAGATTCACCTCCTTGGGTAAAAATTTAAATTTTATATTGATCTTTCCTGTTTGAAGATTCATGCTTTTTTTTAATTTGTCTTTTTTAGTCGAAACATAATATTCTCGGTTGAAATTTCATTGTTTTTTGCTAAAAATGCAACTGTTTGGTTATAAATTAATCTGGTTTGGTTGAGGATTCCACAATTTGGCAGAAAGTAAAAGTATTCGGTTGAAAATTAACATTTTTGTTAAAAATCCATAAATTTGGGTGAAATTCAACTCTTTGTTTAAAAATTCAACTATTTTTATGGAAATTTAACTTTTTGGTAGAAAATTAACTTTTTGGTCAACAATTTATATTTTCGGGTTGAAAATTCAACGTTTTTATAGATAATTCGTCCTTGTGGCTTCAAAATTCAACAGTTTTGTAGAAAATTGAACTACTTGGTAGAAAATTCATGTATTTTCTTCAAAATTGATCTTTTTGGTTAGAAAATTAATCTTATTTATTGAAAATTCAATATATATTTTAGCTTGAAGTCTGAAGAATTTAAAGTGTTTCATATTGCATTAAATATAGTGTTTAAATTAATAATATTTGAAAGAATTTGTTCCTTCATTATTACCCTATTTTCGTGCACAATCATCCTCTTTCCTATGTTTTGATAAAATTTTGGGTTGCGACCCTTTTGCTGTAATCAAAAACGCCATTTCAATGCGAATTAATTTCGACATTGAAATTTGAACCTTCCTGGCATGCTAGTCTACCTGGCTTATATATATTAGTTTATACCTTCCAATACGAGGATGCGTGTATACATATCTTCAGTCTGATATCGTTATGGCTTTTACCTTATGGCAAGTTATGCCCTTCAAGAAATTTCATGTAATCGTAATTCTTCGTTGCTACCTTACCGGTAGTCATATTATTTATAACACTAAAGGTGAATCTCGTCTGGGGAACATGACAATTCTTATATATAATAGCAATACAATTTTAAAAAGAATCCGGAGATAAGATTAAATTTAGTAAGGCTTTTCAAAAATTAGGTAATAAAATAAATATGAGATAATAATATTGTTGGTTGTACACTACCGTCAGAAATTATCTACACGGCTAGCGTAAGCGGTACTAAAAATCACTTATGACTTTGAAACACGATATCTCGGTCGGAAATAACGCTAGATACGTTTTTAAAAATTAGGTAACAAGAATATGAAATTCCAGATTGAATGACTCCTAGTAGAGGCATTTCTGTCTTATAGAAGAGAATATATCCCATAAGAAATTAAAAAAAATTGGAAAAATTTCTCGAAATTTGTACCTCAACTTCGACTCATATCACGACCTAGGAAAGTTTCAGCAAAAAACTGAAAATTACAGGACGGAATCTTCGAAATCTTATCATTAATGTAGGCCAAAAAAACTTCAAAAATCTTAACGGGTTTCCGAGATATGACTTAAAATGTCCAAGCGTATCTGCGTCGGGTTTCAGTCGGCGTAACCAGCGATGCTGGCCGATAGCGGTGATCACCGTCTCAAACTCGACGCAGATACGCTTGGACATTTTTAGTCATATCTCGAAAACATGGAAAGATATTTCAGGTTTTACTGGCTTAAATTAATAATAAATTTTTAAAGATTCCTTCCTGTGAATTTTAAATTTTTGCTGATATCTTCCTAGGCCATCACACAAGTTGAAGTCGAGGTACAAAAAATAAATTTTTGATTTTTTGTTTAAAAGTTCTCACGTGAAATCTGTGCTAAAAAGGTCAGAAATATCTCTAATAGGTGTCGTTCGATAAGAAATTTTATAAGCTTCCTAAACATTTAAAAAAAAACGTCTAACTTAATTTCCGACATTATTTATTAATCCTTGATTTAGCCATTTTTTGCCTTTTTTAAAATCTTTTTTATACACAAATGCAAATAAATAATTCGTGTATTACAATTTTTTATACAAAAAGATTAAAAATTACAACTTGTATTTATTATTCAAATTTAAAATTCCCGACAACATAGGTTTAAATTTTACAATTCTACTATGTTTCGTGGCATGTATTTTTTACTGTAACATCGTGTGATTGTGAAGGCTTTTGCGTTACCCGTAATATAAAGAAAATCCTGATTCTGAAAAAGTTGCTTTTTCTAATCAGGATGAGTCTACAGTTTTTTTGTCTGTATTATAGCAAACTACGATTTTGAAGTTTTTAATTTTTTTAATTTTGAAACTTGTTTCCAAAAGTCCAAAAATTATTACCAATTTTTTTTATATACATATATATTTATTTAGAGATTGTGGAGATAATTCATAATAAAAAAGACAAAATAAACCAACATTTTTTTGGCCAAGCTATCATGTTTTGAAAATCCGCAAAAAATTAGTTTGTTAAATTACTGGATGAGACTTTTATTTACCATTTAAAAAAATTTTTAAACTGATTTATTGTAAGCTTGAAGTGGATAATCTACCTATTATTATTAAAAATTCGAAAAATTTAAGTTGGTTTTTTCAATTCTTTAAAAACCTCTAAAATATCGAAATTTAACAATTAAAAGCCAAAGAATTTTTTTATTATATTAAATTGAAAATAATATGTCAATTTTTGACTTTTAGCTAATCAAAATTCAGTTTAAAATATTTTAAACATTTAAAAATCAAAGTTTCACTCAGTGATATTAAAAAAAAATGTTTTGTGAATTTTCAAAAATCATAAGTTGGTCAAAATTAATTTCTTATTGTTAATTATCTCCACAATATTTACATAACAAAAATTCACCATAATTTTTGCGCTTATAGAATTTTGTTTAACTTCAAGGTTGTGGTGGCTTGCTATAATATTGTCAAAAAATTGTACAAATCCTGATTAGAAAATGCATTTTTTTTATTCGTGATTTGATTGGTCAGAATTTGTCAAAATTGGTCAGAAAATATATTTTCGGTCCACCCTCTTGTATAGTCATTCAATAAAAAGTTTCAAAATAATTTTTAAGGAAAATAATAATTTTAGCTTATTTTTTTATATTTTTTTACAAGAATTTGCTCGGTGCGCCAATTGCAAAATACAATAATTAAATAATTAAGTTACATGTTATAGAAAAATGTGAAACATGTAAGAAAATATTATTTTCCTTAAAAATGAGCATACACATTTTCATTAAATTATTTATAATTATTGTAATAGAAAACGAAATAAGTTTTTATGGACACAAAATACATGCATTTTGAAGACATCGAGAACATAAAAATACCAAAAAAGACATACCCGATTTTGATTTTTTTTAATTTGTGGTCTAAAAAGGTACAATTTAGGCTAGTAAGCGTGTTCAGATTTGCAAATAATTTTTGTTGTTGTTTAAGCTGCCTAATAAATATGGTTCCTTAGTTAAAATTATTTTTCTTAAATTCTTAAGTCAAATATTATTTTAAGAAGCTCGTCTGAGAAGCAACGTGTAAAATATATATTTTTTTTAATAAAAAAGATTTCGCAGTCGGTAGGACTCGAACCTACGCTCCCAGAGGGAATCTGATTTCTAGTCAGACGCCTTAACCACTCGGCCACGACTGCTTGTATTTGAAAGGATTTATTATCGGTACGGAATATAGTTTCGAGGGAGAAATTGAACAGGAATAACGTATACCTCTTACTTGCATAAAATCGAACGTGCCAATAATTTCGCTTAAAGTTGTATGTTGCCTTATCGCAAGCTAAAATATTACATTCATAACTTATGTAACGATTCGGCTAGTTTGAAGTTGAAACTTTAAAAAGTTACATAAAAAAGCTACATAAATTTTTTCTTTTAATATCAAAATATTTTACAAAAATTTCATGAGTTGGGTTTGCAGTAAAAGCTTCTTATAATATTTGTATTGGCACTCGAAAAGAAACGTGCGCGCTAAGCGCGCGATTTTTATTTTTTCCTGTCTCACGCAAGTTGTAAATTAAAATATAAAATTATTAATTTTACAAAATTTTTGTATTTGATAATATCTATTATATAAAATAATAGAAAAGAAAAGCAAGGAAAATATTTTTGATATTTGATGAAAACTGATATCTTAACTTCAGAATTAATATATATTTTTGTACAATATATAGACAATCACACTTTTGCATTTTTGTTCAAGAATGAAGATAAACACTCACAAACCTAAATTTATTCAAACTTGTAAGTTCAATTTTTACAGTCAAATTATTTTTGTTTAAAATAATATTTCCGGTGAAACCCCCTGTTATTGTTAAAATATTGTAAATATTGTTTGAAATCTAATTATTTGTTTGTTAATAACAGTCGCAATTTTAGACGAAAAACACTATCATAAAATAAAAAATTATTTAAGATTGTAAATCTTCTTTTAAACTTAATTTTAAACAATTTTAAATAACCAATTTCCGATAAAAAATGTTATAATAATAAAATATTTTTCAAAATTGTGAATTTTCTTTGAAATATATATCGACATTTTCGGTGAACCCCGCTAGCTTAACCTACACTTGTGTACGAAATTTTAATATTTTTTAAAATCTAATGATTATTTTTCACTAAAAAATACCGATTTCTGATGTTAAACGCCAACATAACCCAAAATTGTTATCAAATTGTGAATTTTCTTTGAAATATATATTTTTTTTGTTAATATACTAATGTCCGAAAAAAACTAATATAATCCAAAACTGTTAAAATATTTTAAATCTTGTTCAAATTATAATGATTTTTGATTGAAAACACCAAATGTTGATGTAAAACGCTACCATAACATACCATAAAATGCAAATTTCTAACGACAAAAACTAACGTAATCCAAAATTGTTCAACGGTACATCTGGTCCAAATTATAATGTTTTTTGTTTAAAAATAGAAATTTTCGATGTAAAACGCTAACGTAACCTAAAATTGTTTAAAATTTATGAATCTTCTTTAAAATCTTATGATTTTCTAATAAAATTAAATTAATTTCCGCCGAAAAAAAAGCTAACATAACAGAAAATTGTTCAGAATTGTAAATCTTCTTCAAAATAATGATTTTTGTTTAAAATGACCGATTTCATGTGGAAAACTTTAATATAACTTGAAACTGTTCAAACTATAATGATTTTTATTTTAAAATAAGAATTTTCTGTGTAAAACGCTAACGTAACCTAAAATTGCTAAACAATTATTAGCCTTTGAAATATAATAATTTTTGTTTCAAAATGTTAACATCCGATAAAAGACCCTTAACAAAACCGAAAATCGTAAGTTGTAAAAAAATTTAATCTTTGAAACTAAATAATTTTATATTGAAAATACCCATTTACGGTGTAAAACGCTAACATAACGTGATTATTATTTTTGTTTAAAAATAAAAATTTCCGGTCAAAAAAACGATCACAACCAACAATTTGAAGAAATTTCCAATCTTCTTCGAAACTTAGTGATTTTATATTTGAATTATTTCGAAAGTTTTACTTTAATGATTTTTTTTTACTAAAAGGGATTATTAGTCAATTTAATTTTCAAATTTTCAAATTTTAGATATAAAATAAGGCCGTTTTAGTACGAATAGTTAGATTTTATTGGTACGAATTCCAGGGGGGGGGGGTTAGGTTCTGAAAAGTTTCTTTGTAGCATTACGAACAAACTAATTTTTTAAAAATTTGTTACCATTGAACAAGTCGATTCAAAAGTTTCATATTTTGAATTTTTTCAATTTTTCGTGTATGGAAAAAAAGGTTAAACATCATTTTTTGGTTTTAAGTTTGTGAAAGTGAAGTAAGAAAAAAATGTTGTTTCTTTTTCAAAATATAATATTTAAAAAAAATAGGAAAAATGCAATTTTGTTAATTTGTGCCTAAAGTTGCATACCATTTTTTTGTTTCGTTTTTGAAATTTTCAAGCTCTTTTTTTAAAAACCCAAAACCATTTTTTCTATTTTTCACGGATCCCGAATATGGGCCATTTTTACACAAAATCCGTAAAAAACCGTTACATAGGATTCGTAAAAAATATAACAAAAATTTTCAATTTGGGGGTGGGGGTTTGTGGAATTGAATAACCTTAGACGGAAAAAAGTAAGAAAAAAATGTTTTCGTCGATATATAATATTTCAAAAAAGGACAAAATATGAGCTTTTGTTAATTTGTACCGAAATTTATAAAAAAATGTTTTTTTTTTTGCATTTGTTCAATGCTTTTTTTAATGAACTAAAGAAAAAGTAAATATTTTGAAGTTTCAAACAACATTTTTTTTCTATTTTTTACGGATCGTAAACTTTACCCAAAAAAATTGCATGTTTTTTTAATACTCAAAAAATAAAAATAAATGAAAGTTTTAGAATTTTCAACCAATGATGAGATATTTTTACAAAGAAAAAATTTTTCATTCGAAATGCTACGAACAAACTTTTCAGTAATATTTCCAATAAATCTAATTATTTTAAGTTTTTTCGACCCACCCTAATGTAGACACTTCGATAAAATTATTTCAAGTCGAGACATATAGTTACACCACTTTATTAGATAGGAAGATATTAAAAAAAAAAATTAAAAACATTAAATTAAAAAAAATTCGATGGCTATAAGGTACGGCTTCTTTCTTCCTTTGTTCTTTTGTTAACCATAATAAAAGTTTATATTTTATCAAGCTTTTCACTTAACTTTTTCGCTCAAGACATATTTACATAATTCAACATTTAGTGTAATAGATCGAAATATATCGAAAGACGAGTTTCTTCACTTTGCCCTGAAGAAGCAAAATATAATTTTTTTAACTCAAGAAACCTACGTGCTTTATTAAACATTTTTTTAATTTTCGAAAAAGATTAACTTACTCAAACAACTTTTCATATCATTTTCCAAATTTCTTTGTATGCAATTGTACAATGTCTCTTTACCCTTTTCTTTCGTGAACGATTAAATAATAGCAATAGTAATAAAATTAAGGAAAAAAAACTTCGCAGTCGGTAGGACTCGAACCTACGCTCCCAGAGGGAATCTGATTTCTAGTCAGACGCCTTAACCACTCGGCCACGACTGCTGATGTGGGAAAAGATTTATTCTCCGTACCGGATATTGTAGAGAGGGTAATACACCAGGAATAAATTATTTATACCGTTCACTTGCATAAACTCGAACGTGCCACTAAATTCACTTAACGTAGCGTTTCCTATTACCACAAGATATTGCTCTCATAATTTACCTTACCGCTTTTACCGTGGAAACTAGTTCATTCTGTATGGACCTAATTTAATTGAATTTAAAATTTTGGTTAGTTCCATGTTTCATTTTAATAATTGAACTACTGCCGACTTTACTTACAAAATAAGAATTTCCATTTTTAAACTCTATTACCCGCAACACAAAATTTGACCTCTATTTTTTTAATGATGATGATTATTATTATTATACCATTAAGGCTATCCTTTCGGGGGTTTGGATTAATCTAGAATTCCTGTATTGTTTATTTAAATAACACGTTGGTTCCGAAACACTGATCCGACCCAGGTCGCTGATCAATCTCTCTAGCAAGCATCCCGGGTGAAGAGCTTTAGAAAGTCATTGGGGAAAACTCTCCACTCGGGCCCATTAACATTTAAGGTAATATTGCAATATG
The DNA here is from genome assembly GCA_011634705.1 of Andricus grossulariae. Taxonomy (NCBI): domain Eukaryota; kingdom Metazoa; phylum Arthropoda; class Insecta; order Hymenoptera; family Cynipidae; genus Andricus; species Andricus grossulariae. The sequence continues at coordinate 20,936 of JAABKJ010004376.1, forward strand.
ATTATATTACTACAGTAGTTTAATAATTTAAAGTCGATAATCACATTATAATATTTTCCTCAATAAAAAAATCATATTCCCTTGTTTCCTTAAAAAATTCGTCTTGTGGTGAAACATTTTATTATTTTCTCGAACGTTCAACTTTCTTGTTGAAAATTTGTCTTTTGGGTTGAAAATTAAACACTATTGTTGAAAAATCATTCGTTTTTGTTGAAAAATCAACCTGACTTGATGAAAATTCGTCTTTTTGGATTGAAAATTCAATTATTTTTGTAAATTTTTGAAAACTATTTGGTTGAAAATTAACTTTTTCGTTAAAAATTAATATTTTCGGTTTGTAAATTTAACTGTTTTGTAGAAAATTCGTCTTTTTGCCATGAAAATTCAACAAAGTGGTTGAAATTTTTTTTTCTTTATTGACTGACAAATCTTTCTTGGTTGAAAATTTAACTTTTTTGTTGAAAATTTGAATTATTTGGTTCAAAAAGAAATTTTATCTTTTTTGGCTACAAATGCAACCTTTTTATTAAATATTTATCTGTTTTGGTTAAGATTTCAATTATTTTGTTAAAAATTCGACTTTTTGTTAAAAATTCGACTTTTTATTAAAAAAGCTACTATTTATTGATTTAAGTTCTCTATTTTAAGTTGAAAATTTATTTTTTTAGTTGAGCATTTAACTATTTGGTTGAAAATTCACGTTTTCTGTTGAAAATTGATCTTGATTGGTAAAAAATTGGTGTATTTTGTTAAAAATTTGTCTTTTATGATAGAAAATTTATCTGTTTGATTCCAAATTCCACTATTTGGTAAAACTTTCAATTCTTTTTTTGTTTGTTAAAGATTCGTCGTTCTAGTTAAAAATTCATTTCTTTGGTTGAAAATTTAACTATTCAGGAGAAAATTCCTTTCTTTGTTAATTAAAAAAAAATTAAAATATAACTATTCCATTTTCGTTTGAAAACTTTTCTGTTTTAGCTGAAATATCACTTATTTTTTAAAAAACTTTTCTTTTTTAGCTTTTGAATTAAGTCATCTTGGTGGAAAAATAATGTTTCCGGCATTAAAATTCAAGAGTTCGAAATCAACTATTTTTTGTTAAAAATGCATATTTTTGAGCTGAAAACTTAACTGTTTTTTTAGAAAATTCGTATTTTTTTTCTTGGAAAATCAACATTTTGAATGAGATTTTTTTATAAAAAATCTTTCTTGGTTGAAAATTCAATCCTTTGTTGAAAGTTCCTCTTTTTGGTTCGAAAATTTATCTGTTTTGGTTGAGAATTCAATTAGTTTGTTGAAAATTCTTACTTTTTGTTGAATTCAAGTGTTTTTGTTTAAAAATTATAATATTTGTTGGTGAAAGTGTCGACTATTACACTTTTTGTTGATTTTTTTTTTTTGGTTGACGATTCGTGTCGTTGGTTGAAAATTTTACTATTTTGCTGAAAATGCATGTTTCTTCGGAATAATTTTTTAAATAAAATTTCATCTTTTTTAGTTAAAAATTCATGTATTTAGTTAAACAATTAACTTTTTGGGTAAAAAAATTATCTATTTGGTTGAAATTTGCTCTATTTGTTTAAAACATTTATTTAATTGTTAAATATTTATCATTTAAGTTGAAAATTCATTTCTCTAACTGTTTTGTAAAAAATTCGTATTTTTTCTTAAAAATTCAACATTTTGCATGATATTTTTTTTTTATTTATTGACTAAAAAATCTTTCTTGGTTGAAAATTTATTTCTTTTGGTTTAAAATGTCTGATTTTGGTTTGAGATTTAATCTGTTTTGATTGAGGATTCAACTAGTTTGTTGAGAATTCGTATTTTTTGGTTGTATTTATTTTTTGGGTTTTAAGATTCATCTCTTTGGCTGAAAATTGAACTATTTCGTTGAAAATTCACTTTTTTTGATTGAAAATAAATGGTTTTAACTGAAAATATGATTATTCAATGTTTTATTCAATGTTAAAAATGCAACTGCTTGGTTGAAAATAAATGTGTTTTAGTTGAGGATTGAACTGTTTTGTTGAAAATGATCGCTTATTATTGAATTTAACTACTTTTGATTAAAAATTAAAATCTTTCTATTTTGAAATTACATATTTCGTCGAGAATTCATTTTCTAGTTGAAAAATCAACTAATTGGTTTAAAGTTGAACTACTTTGTAAAAACAATTTTTTTATTTTGGAAAATTATTCATCATTTTAATTAAACATTCAACAATTTGATCTTAAATTAAATTTTTGTTTGAAAATTAATATTTTCGGGTTAAAAATTCAGTTGTTTTGTGAAAATTCGTTTTTTTTTGGTTTACAAATTCAACAATTTGGTTGAAAGTGAACTTTTTCGTTGAAAATCCACAATTTGGTTAAAAATTCATATTTTGGTTAAAAATTCCTATTTTTGCTTGACAATTAAACTACTTTGGTAGAAAATTAAACTCTTTGCTTAAAAATTAAACTATTAATTTAAAAATTGATCTATACTTTTGGAAATTCGTTTAAATTCGGTAAAATTAATCTCGTTCGTTAAAAATTCATAATTTTGGTTGAGGGTTGAACTATTTTGCTAAAAATCCACCTTTTCAGTTGAATTAAACTGGTTGAAAATAATTTTCTTTTTTGAAAAAAATCAGTTTTTTAAACTGAAGATTTGAAAAATCCCATTTTTGGTTGCAAATTTACCTTTTTTAGTTGAAAATTCAATAATTTTGTTTAAAATTCATTTTTCTAAATTGAAAAATTAACTCTCTCTTGGTAAAATTTTATTTTCCGATTTAAAAGTCAATTGTTTTCTAAATTATTCGATTTTTTAGCTTGAAAACTAAACTAGTGTGTTGAAAATTCGCATATTTTTGTAGAAAAGTAATCTTGTTTTCTGATCTTATATGTGGTTGAGGATTCAACTATCTTGTTAAAAATTCGTCTTTTTCGATGAATTTCACTGGTTTTTGGTTGTTGCTGAAAATTAGTTTTTTTAACGTCAAATTTAACTGTTCCATTTTAGGTTGAAAACTTACATTTTTATGTTAAAAAATCAGCTATTTGTTTGAAAATGTATGTATTTTGTTCAAAGTTAGTTTTTTGGTAAAAAATGAATCCTCTTGATTGAAAATTCACCTTTATAGGTTAAAAATTCTCCTATTTGGTAATAAATTGAACTATTTTGTTGAAATTTCACTTATTTTGTTGAAAATTTAACTATTTTATTGAAGTCATCTTTTTTGGTAAAAGATTCAACTGTTTTTTTGAAAGTTCATTCTTCTGGATTGGAAATAAATTTTGTATGATAGGAAAGTCATCTTTCTTGGATGAAATTTTATCTCTTTTGGCTGAGAATGAACTTTCTTGTCGAAAATTCAACTTTCCGGGTTGAAAATTCCACTTTCTGGTTCGAAAATTCAACTGTCTTCTAAAGAATTGGCCTTCTTGGCTTAACGCCTTGCACAATATCGAAACAGTCACTCAGTTTCCCATTTACCCTTACACTCGCTTTACTGCCTGCATAT
>JAABKJ010004377.1:0-24446 GCA_011634705.1 Andricus grossulariae
CTACTTTGATGAAAATTCGTTTTTTTGTTGTAAAATTAATTTTTTAAACTGGAGATTTAACTATTCCATTCTTGGTTATTTTTTTTCTTCAAATTTTACCTAATTGGTTGAAAATTTATCTTTTTCATTCAAAATTTCAAGTGTTTCGTTGAAAATTCGTCTTTTTTGGTAGAAAAGTAATGATTTTGGTTGAAAATTCATTTGTTGCGTTGAAAATTTAATTATTCCACTGAAAACTAAAAGTAAAGTACCTTAAATATCGATAACTCAGTCACAAAAAAAATTATTGGATTGGAAGTTTTGGGATATTTGGATACTTTACCATAAAATCAGAGTTTGAGGCTGTTGAAGAAATTTTTCATATGAAACTTTTTTTTAATTCTATTAGACAACTAGACCTACAAATTCTACTATATTTCATGAAAAGTATTTTTTTACTGTAAAAAAAAATGTACCTGGAAAAATTAACTTCTTTGTCCTCGAAAACCTGAAAAAGTCCTTGAATTTTGGTTTAAAGAAACGCTAGACACCCTGGCTAAATGTGCTTACTTGGGGGTTTTAGGGTTCGCTGATTACGAGTTTTTTGTCTAAAAACATTAGATTCTAGTATAGTGATTCTCCTCGGGTCTCACTTATCGGGGTGCTAAAGTTCATAGTTAATTATTTAAACTATATTATTTATTACATATCAATCAATTTATTATCAATTTTGTATTTATCACGTATGTTTTAAATTAAAATTTTGTAATTCGCAGTTATTCAATTACAGTGAAACATGGATTTAGCTCCCCTGGATTTTGCCCTTCCGAGAATTAACGCCGCGCCATGGGGATACGTGAGGGGCGTTTGTGGGGGTATTTGCGGTGTGCACTCAGGCGTGACAAAACAGAGAGAGAAACAGGAGAGAGACAAAATAGTTCCGCGTCTCTGGATTTAACGTCAAGTTCAGCCCCAAAACCGGCGCTAAATCCAGGTTTGACTGTAATTCGAAGTAATCTCAATATTCCGGAGTAATACGCTTGCAATGCGACGTATTCCACTTGTAATATAAAGAGTAATCCAGTTCGAAATGAGAGTACTTCAGTTCTAATATGGGGTAATCAAATTGAATTCCACAGTAATTGAGTTTTAATCCGGTGGAATTCAGTTTTAATATAGCGTAATTAATTTTTAACTCGGAGTAATCCATGATAATTTACTTATAATTCGGAGTAATTCAAGTAATTCCAAGTAATCTCAGTATTCAGGAAAAATCAACTTGCAATTCATAGTAATCCAGTCATAAACTGGAGTAATCCAGTTCTAATTAGGAATAATCGAGTTATAATCTGGAGTACTCCAGTTCTAATCTAGGGTACTGAATTTCTTAATTTTGAAATATCCAGGATAATCTACTTGTAATTCAAAGTAATTCAATTAATTTCTAGTAATATCAATATTCCGGCGTAATCCCGTTCTGATATCGAGTAATCCAGTTCTAATGCAGAGTAATAAACTTGTAATACGAAGTAATCTAGTTCTAATCCAGTTCTAATCTGAAGTAATTTAGATATTATCCAGAGTAATTCACTTGTAATCCAGATAATTCGGAATAATTCAGGTTTGTAATCAAAGTTATGCACTTGCAATCCAGAGTAATTAATTATAAATGCAGGTACTTCGAAGTATTCAGGTAATCCAACTAATTAATTTGGAATCGAGAATAATCCAGCTAATTCAGAGTAATCCAGCTAATTCGGAGTGATTTGCATAGAGAATTTCCGGTTAGAAATTAAATTATGTGTGCAAAAATAATCTGAAAAAAAAATAATAATCCATACCCCCTACCACACATTACTCCTTTCCTCACCGAGCAAGTCACGCCTACCTCGAAAGGGAAATGGCTTAATGGTATAATAATAATAATAATTTGTATAAAATTCAACACATGTTTCAAGATGTCATTTTTTTGTAAAAAATCAAGCGTTCTGATGAAAATTCATCTTTTTGGTTGAAAATTCAACTGTGATTGGAAATTCATCTATTTTGTTGAAAATTCGTTTATTTCAGTAGAAAATTAACTTTTTTGATTAAAAATTCGACATTTGGTTGAATTTTCATTTATTCTGTTGGAAATTCATTTTTTTTATATCAATTTAAAAAAAATGTAAATGTAGCTATTTTATTTTTCTTGACAAATTTATTCTTTTTAGTTAAAAATTGAACTATTTCGTTGAAAATTCATCTATTTCGTTGAAAATTTGTTCATGCAGGTAAGAAATTAATCCTTTTGGTTAAAAATTTGACTAAGTGGTTAAATTGGAACTATTTTGTTAAAAATTGATTCTTTGGCTGGAGATTCGTCATTATAGTTAAAAATTCATCTCCTCCGTTGAAAATATAACTATTTTGTTGAAAATTCGTTTTTTTTTTTTTGGTAAAAAATTAATCTTTAACTGAAATTATAACAGTTCCATTTTTTTTTGTAGAAAATTGATCTTTTTGGTTAAAAATTGAACTACTCTGTTGGAAATTCATGTATTTTGTTGAAAATTCGTTTACTTCGCTGGAAAAATAATCATATTGGCTGAAAGGTCAACTATGTTGTTGAAAATTCATCTCTTTTTTTTAAATTTATTTATTTCAGCAGAAAATTAATGTTTTTGGTTAGAAATTCAACATTTGGTTGAATTTTCATTTATTCTGTTGAAAATTAATTTTTTTTTGTTGAAAAAATAAATTTAAAAAAAATAATGTAGATGTACCTATTTTATGTTTCTTGCCAAATTTATCCTTTTTATTTAAAAATTGAACTGTTTCGTTGAAAATTCATCTATTTCGTTGAAAATTTGTTCATGCAGGTAGAAAATTAATCTTTTTGGTTGAAAATGTAAATAAGTGGTTAAATTTGAACTATTTTATTAAAAATTGATTTTTAGACTAAAGATTCGTCATTATAGTTAAAAATTCATCTCTTTCCTTGAAAATGTAACTATTTTGTTGAAAATTAGTTTTTTTTTTTTGGTAAAAAATTAATCTTTAACTGAAATTATAACTGTTCCATTTTTTTGTAGAAAATTGATCTTTTCAGTTAAAAATTGAACTACTCTGTTGGAAATTCAGGTATTTTGTTGAAAATGCGTTTACTTCGCTGGAAAATAATCCTTTTGGTTGAAAGGTCAACTATGTTGTTGAAAATTCATCAATTTTGTTAAAAATTTATTTCTTGCGGTAGAAAATTAATATTTTTGGGTAAAAATTCAACATTTGGTTGAAGTTTGATCTATTATGTTAAAAATTCATTTTTTTTTTTGAAAAAATTAATTTAAAAAAAATAATGTAAATGTAGCTATTTTATGTTTCTTGCCAAATTTATCCTTTTCAGTTAAAAATTGAACTATTTGGTTGAAAATTCATCCATTTCGTTAAAAATTTATCTATTTCGTTGAAAATTTGTTCATGCAGGTAGACGATTAATCTTTTTGGTTAACAATTTAACCAATTGGTTAAATGTGAACTATTTTGTTGAAAATTGATGTTTTGGTTGAAGATTCGTCACTATAGTTAAAAATTCATCTCTTTCCTTGAAAATGTAACTACTTTATTAAAATTTAGTTTTTTTTTGTGAAAAATTAATCTTTTACTGAAATTATAACTGTTACACTTTGTTGTAGTAAATTGATCTTTTTTTAGTTAAAAATTAAACTACTCTGTTGGAAATTCATGTATTTTGTTGAAAATTCGTTTACTTCACTGGAAAAATAATCCTTTTGGTTGAAAGTTCAACTATGTGGTTGAAAATTCATCTATTTTGTTAAAAATTTATTTATTTTGGTAGAAAATTAATCTTTTTGGTTTAAAGTTCAAACACTTGGTTGAAAGTTGAACTAATTGATTTTTGGGTTAAAGATGCATCATTATAGTTAAAAAAATCATCACCTTAGTTGAAAATGTAACTATTTTGTTGAAAATTCTTTCTTTCTGGTAAAAAATTAATTTTTGAAACTGAAAATGTAACTATTTGATTTACGGTGGAAAATTTATCATTTGAGATACAATTTTAACTATTTGGTTAAATGTTTATTTATTTTGTTGAGAATTCGTTTATTTTGGTAGAAAATTAATCTTTTTGGTCGAAAATACAACTATTTGATTAAAAGTTGAACTATTTTGTTGAACATTCATTTATGTTTGTAGATAATTAATCTTTTCGGTTGAAAATTCAACGATCTGGTTAAAAATTCATCTAATCTGTTAAAAATTCATCTCTTTGCCTATCAATGTAACTATTCCATTTTTTGTGGTAAATGTATCTTTTTTATTCGAAAATTAATGTTTTTGGTTCAAAATTAAACTATTTTATTGGAAATTCATTAGGCTCGGTAGCAAATTATTCTTTTTGGTTCAAATGTCAACTATTTCTCCCTAGCAAGCACCTCAGGCGAAGAGCTTCACAAAGTCATCATGTAAAGCTCTCCACTTGGGTCTATTAGTATGATTTACCATCATTTTATGTAATCTAATGAAATTCGAAGTATTTCCAGGTAATTCAGAGTAATTGTATATATAGCTGTAATCTAGGATAATCCGATATAATCCCGGGTAATCAGCCACCGCGGGACCACATTTTTAGGAGTTGTTTCATCCCGTCTCTTTCAAAGAACACAATCAAAATCTCGATAATATGAGTAAGAAACTTTTATGCTCTCTTTATCTTGCTTTGTATAAAGAGTTAAAGAGTTTTCATATCCTTTATGTTATGGACTAAAGAGAACCTCATTATAATTGGAAGATAAGGTAACCATTAGCTAAAAATGATACTTCCTAGATGCAGTATCAGATCCATATTTTCTTAATCTACTAACTAGATCCCCTTAGGAAATATTCCAGCCTATCCGTCTTGCCCGGGAGCAATAAAAAAGTGTAATGCCCACACAAACAGCATGTTGAACACAACCATTAACCACGACTATTTTTCTACGAAAAACAATACCAGCATCTTATCTTGTGGATCTGTATTAACTCATCCAAGTATATGGGGTGACCCTTATCATCGAACCCATAAAACACCCTTTTTCCCGGAGTACCCTGATAAGTCCGGATAAGTCTCGGGCATCGATAGGTATCTCGAGTGTAGTGGCCACATTGCATTCAGCGCTCACCGATAGAGCCACTAATTGCGAGAACTATGTCGTAAACTTCAGACCTGGCTCGGCTAGATTTTTGTCCTCAGAGCCAGGCCGCATTTATAGTAGAGTGGGTCGAAAATAACCAATTTCAGAAATCGCAAACAATACCAATCTAGGTAACGCGCGCGAGCAACATAGGTTTAAAAGAATTGTGTCGAAATAGTCTCCAATGATAGGTAAAATCAATAAAAATTCATCAAAATATAATTTAAAATTTGTCGATACGTTTCGGCTGCTATGTCACCCCTCATCAGTTAAAACATTTATTGCTGATTTAGTCATGGTATAAAACCATCAAAGCAATTCAAAGAAATAGAAACTCCACTTAAAAAGTAAAAGTAGTAAAAATATCAAACACTCATAAAATGTTTAAAATAAAACAAAAAACTTGAATTATGAACGAAGGACAAAGACATCAATAAGAGACATTAATTCAGAGTTTCAAAGTATTTTTTATTTCAATTTTTTTTTTTAATTTTTGGGGTTGCCTAGAGTCTTCTTACTTTTTGCCAAATTTTAAGATACTATTCTGCAAGAGATAATCATGTTTTGATATACCCTTATTTTTAATTTTCATTTTTCGTGCCCATAAAAACATCCAACAATTATTTTTTTACATCTGAGGACTTTCGTGGGATCAAATTAACTCATAAAAAATTCAACATATATAGATAATTTTTTAAAACCTATTTTGCTCGCGCGCATTACCTAGATTTAAATCGATCGATTCCACATTCAGTAAACTTTATGGGGGTCACAATGCACTACTTTTAGGCATGGTATTGTTTGCGATTTCTAAAATTGGTTATTTTCGACCCACCCTAATCTACAGGTTGGCGAAACCTGCATGATCGCCCCCTCTCCGCCAGAGGATTTTCTGACTTACCCTCACCTTTTGGGTTTTCACTGGGAAATGGAGAAAAATGATAAAAATATATTATTATATTCGTGATCGCAAAAGATTATAGATAATAATTTTTAAATTAATTCATTCTCCTTGTCCTGAGGGTAAACAAATCCTAAAAATGAGGTCCAGCGGAGGTGGACTACACCGCATTATATTTAATTACCCTGCATTGTCTCTGTATATATTATTACTCTGGATTACCTAAGATTACGCCAAATAGCATAGAATTACTCTGGATTACACAACATTATGGTGGATGACTCCGCCTAAATTATAATCACGCGAATTAAAAAAAAAACATTACTTCTTAACAGAATTCCTGAATTTTCAATTGAATGGATGAACTTTCAACCAAATAGTGGAAGTTTCAAATAAAATCATGCATTTTAAAATAAAAAATGAACTTTTAACTAAGAATATTGATTTTCTATAAAAAAAAACGAATTTTCACCAAAAATGTTCTTTTTAAACATAATACTTGAATGGTCTACCAATGTAGTTGAATTTTTAACCCCAAGAAGACAAATTTTCAAGTAACCAGATAAATTCTTAATAAAAAAAGTGACTTTTTCTCAAAATTGTTACAGTTTTTACAATGTAGATTAATTTTAAACCAAATAATTGAATTTTTAACTAGAAAAATGAATTTTTAACCAAAATTATTAGTTTTCTACAAAAAAGATAAATTGTTAATCAGGTAGTTGAATTTTCTACCAATGTAGTGTAATTTTCAATCCCCAAAAAGACAAATTTTTAAGAAACTAAATAAATTTTCAATGAAAAAGTGACTTTTTCTCAAAATTGTTATAGTTTTTACAATGTAGATTAATTTTGAACCAAATAATTGAATTTTCAACCAAAAACGTGAATTTTTAACAAAAATGATCAATTTTCTACAAAAAAGATAAATTGTTAATCAGGTAGTTGAATATTCAAATAAAAAGGATAGACTGTCAGCCATAAATTTGAATGTTGAACTAGAAGTAGAATAATTACATTTTATTTTGAAGAAATTGATTTTTCATTAAAAAAAAACAACAAATCATTAAGATAATAGCAAAATTTTTAACCAAAGAGATGAATTTTCAAATTCATGTAGTAACTATATTAAATTTAATATGAAAAGCTCAAAATATAAAGCCGCAATGTATTGAACTTTCAAGAAAACAATTGAATTTTCAAACAAAAAAATTATTTTTCAACAATGTAGTTCAACTTTTAATTAAAAAGATGCTTTTTCAAGCAAGAAAATTAATTTTCTTAGAAAAAAGTCGAATTAAAAAAATACCTGAATTTTCAACCAAATAGTTGGGTTTTTAACCAAATAGGTCAGTTTTTGACCAAAAAGATTAATTTTTAAGGAAGAATCTTAATTTTCTTCGAAAGAAACAATTTTTCAACAAAACACAGTAATTTTTAACTAAGAAATACAAATTTTTACTAAAAATGGAACAGTTAAATTTTTAGTTTAAAAAATTATTTCTTAACAAACAAAAAGAAAATTTTTTTTCAAGAAAATAGATCAATTTTCAACCAAACCCAAGAATGAATTATCGATTATATATTTAATTTTTTGACTGAAGAAATAAATTTACTACCAAAATAGTTGCATTTTTAACCTGAAATATTAATTTTTAACAAAACAGTTGATTTTTGAACAAACAATATTAATTTTCTAACGGCAAACACGAATTTACAACAAAGTACATACATTTTTCAAATAGTTGGATTTTTAACAAAATAGTTTGGTTTTCAACTTAAAGCTTAAAAGATAATCTTCCAAGCAAGAATCTTAATTTTCTACAAAAAAAAACGAAATTGCAGCATAACACAGTAGTTTTCAATTAACGACAAATTTTAACTGAAAATGAAACAGTTAAATTTTCAATTAGTAAAATTAATTTTCAACCAGACACAAAAACGAATTTTCAACAATATGGTTAAATTTTCAACTGAAGAAATAAATTTCCGAACATAACAGTCAAATTTTCAACCTAAAAAGATGAATTTGCAACGTAATATATTAATTTTTAGCTAAAAAAGATTGAGTTTTAACCGAAAATGGAATAGTTAAATTTTCAATTAGTAAAATTGATTTTCAACCAAACACAAAAACGAATTTTCAACAATATGGTTAAATTTTCAACTGAAGAAATAAATTTCCGACCATAATAGTCGAATTTTCAACCCAAAAAGATGAATTTGCAACGAAATATATTAATTTTTAGCTAAAAAAGATGAAGTTTTAACCGAAAATGGAATAGTTAAATTTTTAGGCAACAAAATTGATTTTCAATAAAAAAAAAGTTCAACAAAATAATTCAATTTTCAACTAAATCATTTTTAACTAATATCAAGAAGCTTTAACCAGAAAAATGAATTTTGAACAAAGTAGTTTACTTTTTAACCAATCACGCCTACCACGAAAGGGAAACGGCTTAATGATATATTAATAATAGTAATAGTTTACTTTTCAAAGAAAAATATAAAATTTCAACTAAAAATGGAATATATAAATTTTCAGTTGAAAAATTCATTTTCAACCAAAGACAAAAATGAATTTTCAATAACATAGTTTAATTTTCAACTGAATAAATGAATTTCGTAATAAAATAATTGTATTTTCAACGTAAAAAGATGATTTAATAACAAAACAGGCGAATTTATAACCGAAAAATGACTTTTTAATCAAATTATTAAATTTCCTACAATATGGATGATTTTCTTTTTTTCTTTTTTTTTTCTTTTACCAAAAACATGAATTTCCAACGCAGAAGATTAATGTTCTACAAAAAAAAACGAATTTGTAACAAAATACACGAATTTTCAGCTAAAAAAATCAATTTTTAACGAAACAAGAAATGGTTAATTCTCAGCCAACAAAATGAATTCTTAACAACATTTTTTTTAATACTAATTAGTTAAAAACTGTTTGGATTAACTGCGTAAATTACTCCGAATCATTTGGCTTACTCTGGAATCAAATTCAATTCCTTGGATTACCTCAATTACATCGAATTGGCTGGATTACAATTGGATTACTTTGGATTATAGGCGGATTACTCTGGATTATAATTGTATTACTTGGATTACCTAAATCCGTCCGAATTATTTGGATTAGAAGTAGATTACTCTGAATTAGTATGAATTAATCCAGATTACAGGTGTATATCTTTTAATTAGAACTGGATTACTCTATATTACGATGGGATTACTCTGGATTACTGCTGATTAGAATTGGATTACTCTAGATTACAAGTAAATTACTTTGGATTACTTTGATTAGAATTGGATTGCTCTAGATTACAATTAGATTACCCTGGATTACTCTAAATTACTCCAGATTACAAGTAGATAACTTCTGATTGGAACGGGATTACTCTAGAATACAAGTAGATTACTCTATAATCTAGACTAGTACGGGTTAGAACTGGATTACTCTAGATTACAAGTCGATTACCTCGAATTATAAGTGGATTACTCCAAATTACTTGAAGTTACAATTGGATTACGCTGGACTACCATAGCTCTGTATGTCTACAGAATTTTCCAAAGCTATCCCCTCCACCCTCCCACACCTGCTTAGTAACCGAAAATTGTTGACTTAAAATTTCGATTTAGTGTGACATCTAAAACTCATGACTTCAAGAGAAATTTCCTTGAAATCCTTGGAAATACCATAAAATATTTAAAATCCCTTAAAATTCTTGAAATATATTACAAAATTTTTTAAAAATCTTTTTCAAATTTTAAAACTCTTTGAAATATTTCAATTCTTGTGAATAACTTCTTTGAAATCCATTAAAATATTATAAAATCGTTGAAATTCCGTCAAAATACATGAAACATGATGATAATCCTTAAAATACCTGTAAATATTTGAAGCCCTATTAAATCATTTGAAATATTTGTAAATCTTAAAATACAATCTCTTGGAACTTTTTGAATTTCTCAAAATCTTATAAATCCTATGAAATCCTTTCAAATCTTTCGCAATTCAAGGAAATTCTTGAAAACCGCATATTGACCGAAATATTTGATATTATATTCAAATCTTCGAAACCCTACGTAATACCTCAATTATTGTGAAATTCTTTGCAATTTATCGAAATATTATAAAATATTTATAATTGTTTTATATCTAATTCTAATGCAATCCGTGAAAAATTATTTAAAATCATCTCATAAAAATTCTCTAAAATCTTTAACATTCTTTGAATTTCCTTGAAATTATGAAAAATATTCTAAAAATGGTTAAATACTTTAAAATATTCAAAAATCTTAACGAAGTATAAGAAATTCTTTACAATTCTATAAACTTTTCTTGAATCTTTGAAAAGCACTTAAAATCTCTTGAAATCTTATTCATGCCCTGGAAATCTGTCAAATCTTTTCAACTCTTTCAAAAAAACTGGGTTGAACAGCCATTTTTCTAACATGAAGATATTCACAGATATAAAAAACTAAGTGTTTTCAGACAATAAAAAAGAACCCTAAGTTCGAAAAAAGTTTGATAAAATTATTTGATGAACTAATGAAAAAAAAGGATTCAATTAAAGTTTCATCTTCAAATTTAGAAGAGTTCTAATTTTTTAAATTCTTTCATTTCGCAGTTAAGTATTCAATATTTAAATCAAAAATTCTTTCATGTATGAAAGTTCAAAATTTCTAAATGGTATGTCTTGGAAAAATGTTTGGTAATCGATGAATTACCAGAAATTTGTTTTTGAGGCCACTCTGAAACATTTATATTGAGAATTTCACTGCTAATTAAAAACTAATCGCGCGCACAGCGAGAGAATAATGATTGCTGGTATGAAATTAGTCAACAATTGGTCAATTTAATTAGTCATGACTCTCTATGTGTATACAATTTTCCCACGCCACCCCCTCGAGGCAACTTCTCTGGATCCGCGACTGAATATATTTTTATTTTATTGATATGATTTTTCAGTATTTTTGTGTTTGAACTAGAAAATGTTTTCCCTGTAGTTCTACAAAACAGAGAAAAGATACTATCGCAACTAAATTAATGTACACAGTTAGAAATTTTCGGAAAATTTCGGCAAATTTAGGATACTAAAGTAACTGAAGTTTACTAAACTAGGTTACTGAAAATGAAAATTAGTAACTTTTATAGTACATAAATTTACTAAATTTTTATTAACATTCAGAAACGGCCAGTATATGAATATTACAAATGGTTTTCTAAAATTCCTAAATGGTAACAGAGATATAAGTTATCGTTACCGAAAGGTTGTGGTCATGGGCGGCAAAGAACTGCAAAAGGTTGTGTTGAATTATGACGAGGCAGTAAACATATTTTTTTCGATATTGAACGATTCCGCGCGTGAAAACGATTCAAAATTTGCACAAAAAGAAGAAACGGAAAAAAGTCTTGAAGTCGCGAGCAAAGGCAACGACCTAGAAGCTCGGTTGATGAGCGAATTATCTATGCAATAAAATAGTTAGAAGATACTGTGATCATCTGCCTCGTAAATGAACTTCTAAAAAGGTATATCAGGTCCACAAGTAACTAGCAGTAGCTGCGTAAATTAATAATTAAATTAGGTTTTAATTGAATGGTGAGTCCGCTGTTTACGTCAAACGACGCCCTCTTGGCCAGATAGGTTGTATAATATGCTCAATAAATCAAGTGTGTTTCATTAATTTAACTTATAACAAACTAACAAATAAAATAATGTGTTATCAATAATTTATTTTCCTGCTTAGGAAAATTTAGGAACGTTACGTTACTTAGCAGAAAAAGGTAACTAATTACAGTTATGTTACTTGTAACTGTAACTAGTTACATATACTGGATAAAGTAACTTCAAGTTACCTAAAAAATTACTTTTTTCACTTCCTTAATTTTATAGTTTAAAAATCAAAATAACTAAGATAATAATTCATAAAAACTGAATTAAAAAGAAATAGGCATTAGTTAAAGTAAGATCTTTCAGTTACATTTTTTAACCAAACATTTGTATTTTTACCGAAAATATATGAACTTTTTTTACAGGAACAAATTAATTTTCAAGCCAAAAGGATGATTTTTCACAAAAAAATTACTTTCCAACCAAATTTGGATTTTTACTAAAATAGTTCAATTTTTAACAAAATACATGAGTTTTCAATTAAATGGTTAGATTTTCATACCGAAAATTATAATTTTCAACAAAAATGTTAATTTTCAACCAAATAGTTGAATTTTCTACAATTTTCAAACGAAAAAGACGAATTTTCTACTAAACATTTGAGTTTACAACAAAAAAAGGTAATTTTCGACAAAATTTCGACTTTCCACCACAATAATTAAAATTTTAACAAAATACATGAATTTTTAACTAAATGGTTGAATTTTCATACTAAAAATATTACTTTTCATCAAAAAAGATAATTTTCCACAAAATAGTTTAATTTTCAAACTAAAAACGCTAATTTCCAAGAAAAAAGTTAATTTTAAACTAAATAGTTGAGTTTTCTACCATTTTCAAATCAAAAAGACAAATTTTCAACAAAAGAGTTAAATTTTTAACTCAAATTATGAATCTTTAATCAAACAACTGAATTGTTAAGAAAATAGGTATACTTTCGAAAAAGTAGTTACATTTTCAATCAGAAAAGACGAATTTGAAAAAATAGCTGAACCCTCAGCAAATTTTTTATCAAGCGAGATAAATTTCCCAACCAAAATCAATATTTTGCAAAATAAAAAATACGGGTTTTCTACAAAACAGTTGCAATTTCAAACCGAAAATAAGATTTTTCAAAGAAAACGTACTTTTCAATCAAATGAAATAGTTGAATTTTTAACAAAATGGATGAATTTTCAACCAAAATAGATAAATTCTCATAATAGTTGATATTATTTTAATCAGCAAAGATTTTAATTTGAAATCAAACACAGTTGAATTTTACCAAAGAAGGCGAATTTTCAACAAAATAGCTGAATCATCAACCAAATCAGATTATTATTTTATCAAAATAGTTGAATTTTCAACCAAAATAAATTAGATTTTTTTTTTTTGCCAAAAGAGATCAACTTTGAAAATAAAAAGTCGAATTTCGAAACAAGGAAGAAAAAATATTCCACTGAATTGTTGCATTTTTAAGCAAAGAAGATGAATTTTCTACAAAACAGTTGTATTTTCAAATGGAAAATATGAATTTTCAACAAAAAAGTTACATTTCAACCAAATAAAATAGTTGAATTTTTAACAAAATGCATGAATTTTCAATCAAAATAGATGAATTCTCAACAAAAAATATAATAGTTGATATTATTTCAACCGAGAAAGACTTTAATTTAAAATCAATCACAGTTGCATTTAACCAAAAAGATGAATTTTTAAGAAAACAGTTGAATCCTCAACAGAAAGAGATTAATTTTCTACCCATAACTGACACATAAACCTTTCTTAATAGGAGATAATACACAAAAAACAAAAAGTAGATTCAAAGTAACTAAAATTAAAGTTCCAAGTTACTGCCTAAACACTAACTAAGTTACGTTACAAGTTACATCTCAAAAAAGTAACGAAGTTACCCTAAAAGTTACAAATAACGTAACTTTTCAGTAACTTAGTTCCTTGTAACAAGCTACTACCCAACTCTGCTCTGAACATTCCTACAGACACTTCTAACACTGTAAGACACTACAATACCAGGTCAAGTACCTATGTGTTTTCAAAAAATTCAATTAGCCATAGCCCTCTATCTGTATAAAATTGTCTGACCCCCCCCCCCCCCCCCCAGGTCACTTCACTGGATCCGCGGCTGCTCAGAGCATGGACATGTAGTTTTCTACGATAAGATAGTGGTCCCCCCTTTTGTTCGACGCGGGGAAAGATAAATTCTGCTATAAATGACTCCGGGCATCTATAACGGCTTGGTAGCGCCTCGTTATCCGGGCACCGTGTATACACAGCGTGTTTTGCAGCGTTTTCAGCACGGTTCGGTACCACGGGAGGCCGATAAATCTTGGATAAACTCACGACGAGAGGAGCACACCGTATGCCGTATGGCATAGACCGCCATACCGATGTTGCGGTTCTTGGTCTCAGTCCCAAGTTCTGTGTGCCAGTGTGTCCGTACGTGCCATTGCGTATCATCGTGAGCGCGTGCAACATGCATGGTATGGTGTCTTTCCCTGCCAGGTAGTGACCCCTCTGATGTATGTGTATGAGTATGCCACATGCACCTACACGGATACGGCTATGGTTTGTTTGAGGGTGTTTCAGCTAACAGAGGACTGAGGAGTCTTTTCTGGTCTTTTTGTCTGCTTTTTGTACTCCTCCAACAAAGGAAGAACGCAAACTGCTATTCCAACTCCATCTTACTGCTATTTTTTAAATTCTTTTATTCCACATGACTAACTGCCCATCAGGAGTTATTTCATGTGAGAAATTATGATAACCAATTGGTAGAGGATTGTGGAAATATACGGGACCACCTGGTTTTCATTATTTGTGTCACATCTTTGAATTTTGATCATGCAGAAGATTAAGTGCCGCGTCTAGAGATGGGCCATTTTCACATAATTTAATTAATAATAAGCAACATAAATGAAATAATAATAATTTTTACGTCTTTTATTTTATTGTAACAATTAAATTGCTTCAAACGTTTTGGCAAACAATGGTGACCCTCATCAGTGAATTTAATTAAATCTGTGAAAATTACATAATTATTTTTAGGTACGCAGATCTACCATTGAAAGTTCTATTCTTTGGCTAAAAAAACCCTGTAGTCAAAGTAGATTTGATAGAGTATATTTGAAGAATTTGTCTTAAAGAATCCTTTGTTATATAAAAATATCCTCGAATCCATTTTTTGAATATAAGGAATATTTTTAATCATTTTCATTTCACTTTGCTTTTAAAAAAAAATTTGAAGTTAAAATGTAATGAATTTCCTGTTATCATTAGGTATTATATCTGTGAAAGAGAAATGTTCTCCCCTCAAAATCACACTCTATTAAAAACAGGAATTTATCAAAAACATTGTAGTTAAATAATTATTCAAATATTCTCCAAATTTTTTTTTTTTTATCGACGAACATTCAAACATTTACTTTACAATGTAGTGAGAATACAAATCGTCAAAAACATTACAGTTAAAAAATGTATTCTTCAACAGTTTTGTATAGGGACTTACGTTTGATAAAAAATATTTTTATTTAATTCCTTGTATAAAAATTTTTTCATTGAAAATTAAAAAAAAATTTTTTTTTCAATTCTGAAATTGAAATGTACTGAATTTTCTGTCATCATTACAAATTATAATTGTGAAAGTAAAATTCTTTCAAAATCACACTGTAGTAAAAATGAAAATTAATCAAAAGCATTGTTTAAAAATGGCATCCGAAAAAAATTTTCAAATTGAGAATTACCTTCTGTTCTTTTTTATTTGAAAATTAAAAATTTTTGGAACACAAAAACAAACTTTCTACTAGTTCAAAAATTATATCGAATTTTGCATATGTAATTTTTTTCTAGTGAATAGCAATAAAAAAAATATAAATTAAAAAAAACATTGTTTGCCTAATTGAGAATTTTTGGAAAATGTGCAAAAAACATGGTTTTTAGATTGAATCATATGCATACATTTTAGAAAAATTGTTAATATGCCGAAATTGGAATTTCTTCAGCTAGATTCTAGAATCAAAAATATATTTAATCTTTTTGCTTTTTCGAAAAAAAATGTTTTCTTGATTTAGAAATTTTGGGAGTTTGGTATTATAGACTTTTTCGCGATTTTGGAACGTTTTAAACACCACAACATTTTTTTCAGGAAAAGAAAATAAGGACCTATTTATTTGGCTTAAGCTGAAGGAATTTAAGGTACATAAGATTCTACTTCTACAGAAAAAGTGTCTCAATTAGAAAAAAAAAAAAAAAATTTTAATTTTTTCTAAGAATTCTGCAATTGCTTTGATTCATTAAAAAAAAATAGTTAGTGTCTAAAAACTCTTTACAATTAACAATTACTATTGTTATTTACAATTTTTAATACAAATATTCAATTTGGCTATTTAACTCAAAGAAAGATTTTTTATTTTCCGCTAAACCGTTGTAGCATCGTTGAAAGTTCTTTTCAATTATAAAAATGGAATATTTTAATTGCTAATAACAAAATTTATAAACAAAGCACCTATTTTGGCTTCTCCTTGTTGAAAAGTTTATTTTTACAATCAATATCACCATAAATCAATTTAATATTGAATGCTAAAGTGATAGAATATATGCAAAAATAATGACGATTGTTATTGATAAATTTATCAGGAAATACCCATGTTACGCATTTTTATGTTCAAAATTTTGTTCTCTCTGTAACGTTTCACATTTGACGATTAAAAGCAAATAAATCAATAATAAGCAATAATTGTTCATATTTTTATTGTTTTTTAGTATAAATAATTTTCAAGTTCAAGCCTCGTATTATGAAAAGCATTGTTCTCTTGCATAAGTATTTATTGATCAAATTATTTTTAACTATCATAATCACTTGAACTTGGTTCTGATAAGATTGAGAGAGAAAAACTAATGCACTTCTTAAAAGGGTTTGAAGTTAGAAATTGTTAACGCTAAAAACAATAAAAATGATAATAATTATTCATTGATGATATATTTGTTGCAAAATTATTAAATACAGTTATTTACAACTTCATATCATAAATCAATAATTATAGATTATATTAAATTGATTTATAGTTATATTTATTATCAAAGCAAAGTTTTTAACAAGAAAAACCCCAAAAGATATATTTTGTTTGTAAACTGTAAATTATTTCATTAATTATAAACTAGGTTGCCTTTTTATATATTGTATACGCTTTCGATACCACAAATTCATTATTTAGAAACCTTTCTTATGTTCAAAAAGGTACACAATAACTAATAATTAATTGTTCAAATAATTTATTAATTATTATAAAAAATAACATTCATGCTTTCAACAATCACTAGTTGTAAAATTTATAGGAAAAAAGACGACTAGCTGAATTTACAATTGAACAATTATTGATTATTAAAATTAAGATTATTCAACGTTACACGTCTTTAAAATGAAAAACGGTGTAATTTTACAATTTTACTTTAAAAATATTCGACACTTGAGAGTTTGAAATGCTATATTTGAAAATCTTCGAATTCTAGAAATAGTTAAATTAAATTCAACACATTATTAGTTAAATTTACCTAATGTTGATATGAATCGATGGCTGACTCTTTCCTTTCACAGTTAGTCAAAATTAACGAATTGTTAGTAAAAATGAAGTTTGAGTAAAATTCCATTAATTCCTAGAAAAAAACTTACTAGAACTTTAGTGAAATTAATTTGAATAATTATTAAAATTTGACTAGAGATTTAAATTTAAAATGTGTACAATTTAAGTTCATTTCGGTCAAATTGTATAATTTTGTATAGTGACTGCATTCAATTTAAAAATTGTTCAATTATTAACTCCTCGAGAATCGTAAAATTATCGAATTTAAATAATTGAACTATTCATTTTTTGCTAAATAATATTTATTCATTAAAAATAAAAAATAAAATATTTGAATCAAAGAATATTATTTTTTAATGTTTAAATGTTTTTAAAATTATTGTTTTAATTTAAAATAACAATAGATGAACAAAATATATTTCTGAATGAATTACTTTGTTTGCAAATTTTCATGGTATTTTTAAAAAATGCAAAAATTTGTTACAAAAATGTAACTGATATATTTTTTTTTTAATTAAAAAGAAACTTCGAATTGAATCCTGCTAAGTTTGTTTGGAAAATGTTATTAGGGTTTGAGAAAATTTGGGGAGTAATTTCTTTTTTCGTGCGAGGAGCACATGTTTTTAAATTTAGTTTTTCATACAATTTTCGTACAATTATTCTTATTTTACATTCAGATAATAATTTTGAAAACATTACACCTAAAATAAAAATTATTTGATAAAAGTATATGATTATTTTATTTTTATTGAATTAATAATATTTATTAATACACCAATTTGTCATTTTTTTACATTTGGTAATTCTTTAGTTTTAATATTTTATAATTTTGCAATTTTCTCTGGAGAATTTTATTATTCGGAAATGTTCCAATTCGTTAGTATTGTAATCTGTTCGGGTATGTTTATTTTATTATTTCGAAATTTTAAATTGTCGGGAATTTTCAGTCGCCCTATTTTTTATTTTCAGTTTTCAATCGTCATTAGTGTTGCAATTTTTTATATTTGAGATCTAAAAAATGAAAATGGTTCAATTCTAATTACTTTGAGTTAGCAAGGAAATAAAATTGTAAATAATTTGATGTGGGAATAATTTAATTTGTTAGGCTTTATATTCTAATTTATTATTTTTAAAATTTGAACGTTGCCTTTTTGATTAAAAAATAGAAATGTTTTTTCTGCAATTGAACATCAAAAGCTTAATTTTGTCATTCTAATGACCGGTAATTTTTTTCTCAAACCCAGGGAAATCCAGGACTTTTTTTAGATTTCAGTTGTGATTCTGAATTATTCCATTAGTCAATTGTCACTAATTAACATTCTTGGTGATTACACTTTGCTGGCCTTCAAAACATAATAATCCTTCCTGACATATACTTTTTGCGTCGCATTTGTAATTAAAAGATGAATCAAAACACCAACATTACATCAAACTACGCAAACTCAACTCTCATATAATCCCCTATAAAATTAAGCTCCACTTTTGCCGACAAAGATAAATCAATTTGCTCAAGATACAGAACCGAGAATGCGATTATTTGCGTTTTTTTTGCAGCGTCGATTGTGTCGAGCCACTCACCCATGGAATTCGCTGTCATTGTTTTCCTCCTTCCCTTGAATTCATGTGGGTCGGAATTTTATGATTAACAAACAACGCAGGTGTTTTTACACTTTAAAAATCCGAACGATGATCCATGACAAACAACGTTTCGTTCAACTGAAAACATCAAAATTAACACGTGACTAACTTTCCAGCTGGAAGCACCGCTATTCAACTTTCTATTGTCAAACGTCAATTTTTTTGAAATGTTCATGTTATGTCAGTACAATGATATGCATATACATTTTTTTTAAAAGTTTTTGATACTAAACCAATCTATTCAGAATATTAAATTTTCCTTTTATCATGTGTTTGTCTCTAATGCCGCAAAGGAGGTAGTTTTGGAAATCTAATTTTGAATTGTGAATATTTCATGTTCTTATTTCGGTGCATAAAATTTCCCCTCCATTTTCTCGAAACCTAATAATATTTTTATTTAAATTTGTTATTGTATGGATTCAGAAACTCAATAGTTAAAAAGAACATTTTCACTTTTTCTGTTTAATTGAAAATTGGATTTTTCAACACCGTCCCAATTTAAGAAAACGTGCCCCTTCATAAAAAATCCCTCTCCATTTGTCGAAATCCTCATACCATTTTTGAATAGAATTTTTTTGTTGTCGATTCAGCAACTCAATAGCTATGAAGTAAATTCTCACTTTCTTAAAATTGCAAATTAGAATTAAAAATGTGCTCGTTTTTGGTCTTTTCTGTAAAGTGGTTAGGCTCCAATAGAATGCTACCTTTTGATTATTTCCACAAATTGAACAAAATATTAGCTTTTAATGTTTGGCGATTTTTATTTTAAAAAATTGATCGGTATTATAATATTTCCAAAAGGTTTTGGAAAAGATCTAAACTTTTTCTGTTGGCATTTAATGTGGAACTTGTGTCGTAAATGTTTATGTTTTACATTAAAATAATGAATATTATAAAAATATATGGGAAAAGAGCGCAAATTGTATTTGAAACATATTATAAATAATATTTTTATATACCTCAATGTTCTTAATTTTAACGGCATTGTTATGACATTCTTCGCATTCATCAATTTCATGTTTAACCCGGATTTCCTCATAAACTCTCCAACAAATGTATGCATCTTCTTGCCTTATTCCTTTCTTATCCGCGACTAAAAGTGCAGTCCATTGACAAAGAAGAACGAAAAGATTACCGAAAATGCGAACTTTTCTACATTATGTTCAACTCTATTATGTCAAATGTATATTATATTTATTTCTGTGCCTAGGCTTATTTAGATATTACAAAATAAAGTACAAATTTTATTTTTCATGATTATTTCAATATTTATTCCTTATTTTGCACTAATATGAATTCTCAGCTACCCTGAAAAATGTATCATTTCAATAAATTTATGTTATTACAGTTCATTATATGCACTGTTATTGAAATAAAAGTATTTTCATTGTGTTGTTTTTATAATTTGAAAAAATGCGCATCCTATTAAAGAAAATTGTTATTAAACATGTTATTGCTCTTGTGTCGTTTTTCCAAAAATTCAATTTTTTTATTTTTAATCTCATTATTTACGATCAAAAGAAAATCTACTCGTCCTATCTAAGAATTATTATTAACAAATTCGTAGATTCTTTTTGGGTGAAGATATTTTGTCTAGATTTTTTTTTCGTACCTTGCATAGTTTAAAAAAATTTTTAATTGTAAATTTTTTATGTCTTACGGTCCACATAAAAATTAAATAAAAAATGAACGAAAAACATCTTTCCAACTCAGAATTTATTAATTAAAAAACTCCTGCAGATACTTGGCAAATTTTTTTTAAACGCAGTGTTTTTGTTGGGATTTCAAGAATTGTTTTAGTAATAAAGAAAAATTCACATACAGTGGCAATTTTTTCTGCCAACATTGTAATAATGTTGTAATCTACCGTCGACATTTCCTCAAGCATTTTCTTTTTAATTTTGAGGTCTACGGATGTCTCCAATTTTCAAGTAATATCATTCAAACTTACAGAATATCTTTTGTCAACTATTTTTTCCTAAAATCTTATAAAAATCAGTATAATTTAGTATATCATAAGTTTTCGTCTAAATATTTTTAAAATTAGTAAGTTTTTTTATATATGTACAAACCTAGTTTTATGTTTCTGCTTCACTTTTTCATGAAAAAGCTGTTTATGTACACCTTTTTTACTATATTTTTATATAGTTTTATTGAAATCGATCAATTGTTTTTGGCGCTCGGTGAGTCTGCAATTCAAAAGCTGTAAGCTTTTTGATAAATTCAAATTTTACTCTTTGTACTTCGGTGAGTTCTATACACCCACCAAGTTTGGTTAAGATATCTAAATTGACTGACATATTCCACATTAGTAGTACACCTAGGCTGGTTCTGGCCTATGGTTCTGTTCCGAGCTAAACGACAGTGAACCAGCGACTGGTGATTTACCAAAAGGTGATTATGATTCGTGTGAGTGCTAATTTATTACCAGTCAGTAAGATAGATCCCCTCTTAATCGATATCAATAGGAATTCTAGCAAGAATTTACATTATCGACCGATGGCGTCTTAGCATGGTCAAAAGATCTGTGAGATGAATATTTTGTTGTTGTGTGTCCGGCTGGAATCACCTACATCCTATCACTACGTCATTCCCATGGCCGGAAGCACAATCCACTGTTTCAAGTGGGACGAGGGTGAAATATTGCAATTGCTCTGCTCTTCGCTACCAATGGCACTGATCCATTGGTGAAGTTAATTCTTCTCTTCCACCGCCAATAATGTGGTTGCACGTGCTCGAAAAACACTCGAGGGATAACCGGGTCTCTCTCGCGGGACCCGGGATGACGCTCTGGCTTTTTTGCGAATTCCTGTACTGGGTAAGTGGAGGGCCGCGCCCTATCAGGCGCGCATACGGTGATATATTACAGCGAGAAGATCCTGTATGTGTGGACTCTAGAGTGTAGGTACACCATCCTCTGGTAGAGGCTTACACCGAAGGAACTAAGGGTGATAATTAAGACAGACGCTGATTCGCTGATAGCGGCCTAGGCCTCACGACGACGAGGACGCTCGTCCCACCCACTTTCCTTTCTTAGTATGGTGCTCGGGCCTTCTAGTATACTGGGTGTCCCACACATGGCAAACTCTTAAACACCATTCTTAAAACTGCCAATTATCAACCTTTCAATTCTCCTTAAAATATTGCCTTTACATTTTATACAAAACGTTTCCAAAGTTGTCGAATTACCATTCGGGAGATTGGTTCCCTCGGGGGAGACTTTTGTTGGTTTAAAGAGAAGGCTGTTGTTAAGGAAGGAGATAATGAATTATAGGTTGACGAGGATCCTCATTCCTCATGAAACCAACTGTCTATTTGTAGGAAGATCCTTTCTGAGAGATCTACAATTAATTACAAGATACAGATTGTATCTTGGAAGGATTGAAAATATGATCAATAAGATCCTGGGAAGATGTAGAAAGCTATCAAAAGGTTTTCCAAGATTCAAGGTGCTACTGAATATTTTGGAAGCTTTCAGTTTTTTCAGGATTCTCCAAGAGAATTTAAGAGATCCACAGAACCTTCATGAATGTTCAATTAAAAGATTTTGCATAGTAATAAATTATTTTAGAGGATACAAAAAACTGGTTTGAAATTTCTGAAAGATTTTAGAATATTTCTAAAACATTTAAGGGAAGGTCCATTAATTACGTGAGGATTAATTTTGAAAATTTAGACTCCCACCTCCTATTGTAAGGATTCATAAGATTTTTTTGATCACCTTATCCCCATTCTTATCTATGTTTCTATATATTTTACTTAATATATCAAGAATATATCAATTTTTCTATCTGTAAACGAAATTTCAAGGGATTACAGATTCTTAATCTCCATCATATTTCAAGCACATCTGATTATGGTTCGAGAAAATCTCGACTTTGTATGAAAATGATCAGCATGTATCACTAATTGGAAAGGATTTTGAGAGATTTTGAAATATCTCAAAAGAAGTCACGGGATTTAAAGAGATACGAATTTCGAATAAGATTTCAATAAGACATAAAAAGATGTGCAAAGATTTCAAAGAAATGTAGTAAATTTTAACAGATTTTAAGAGATTTAAAGGGATTTAAATGATTCGACGGGATCTCAGAGGATTTTAAGAGATTTCAAAACAATTCAAAGTATATCCATGGATTTTAGAGGATTTTGTTAGATTTTAAAAGATTTAACGGATTTTTAAAGGATTTCCAAACATCATCAATGATTTTACGATATTTCAAAAGATTTGCAAAGATGTATATTGATAGCACGGAACGTTCCTGGAACGTTCCACAGGCACCTTCCAGACACGTTCCCGGGACGTGTAAAATGTCCGCAAAATCGATGTTCGTTTATAATATGGATATCATATTATGAAATAGTATATGCGGTACTCAAAACTCAAAAATGACATCCATTTTTAACTATCTCTTACGCTTGACCAGATATTTTTTGTTAGAAATAACAATAACGGTAACCACCCTTCAGGTCCCAGTGGAACGTTCCAGTGGAATGTTTCCAAGGGCGGACATTTTACACATCCCGGGAACGTACCTGGAACATTCCGTGCTATTAGGGTAAAAGCATTTGAAGGAATTTTATCTGATTTTGAGAGGTTTGAAGGTGTTTCGATGATTTCACGGGAATAAAAATAATTTTTAAGAGATTTCCAGGGAGCTAAATTGTTTTCAAGGAATTTAAAGAGATTATCCACGATATCCACGGAATTGGTATGATTTCAAGGAATATTCACATCATTTAAAAAATCGTAAGTGTTCGTAAGATTTTTTTGACCCCCTCCCCTCCTCTTTAAAAAGCCTTACGTAATTAATAGACGCTCCATCAGGCAATTCTTGAAGATTTTGTATGTTTTTAAATTACAGAAAGGTATGCAATTCATACCATAATATACTTAAAGATTGTAAATAAAACTCTGGAATGCAGGGTAACCGCAAAACTTTGTTTTTAAAACTCACCAATGTTTCCCGGATTATTCCATGAAAAATTTATCATTTTTCCTGATCACTAATATTTAAAGACCAAAATTCTAATCCTGTAACACTTTTATTATAGAGTCCTTTATGGTTGAATAACACAATTTCACATTTGGGGCATAATTTCTCAAGTGTACCCACCTCCAAAATGAAAGTTGTCCGATCGGGCTCAAAATTGGCCTAATTGTAGTCCTATTATATAGAACTTCTCACACCAAAAATTAATTCATTTTGATCATTATTTATCCAAGTAGAGGGGGTTCAATTTTTGAGTTTTTGAAGCAAAGCCTTACTTTCAAACATTTGTAACTTTTTTCCTATTGCCTTAAACAAAATTTGCCTGGAAATGTTTTTGATAGATTTTTTCACAAACTTTCTGTTGATCATAGCGATTTGAAAAAAAGTCAAAATTTGACCCTAATTTTTGAAAATCAAAAATAAATTTGACTTTTTTTTTCAAATTTCGACACTTTTTTTTTCTTCAAAATAGTTTTAAAAGAAAGCTGAGATTTTTTCCTATAAGGCGC
>JAABKJ010004378.1:0-24446 GCA_011634705.1 Andricus grossulariae
ATATATATATATATATATATACATACATATATTTATATATGTACATATCAAGTAATGAAGAGAAAGAATCTGTAAACAGTTATCAAGACATTTAACGAAAATGAAGCAATAAATCAGCCTTTTTAATTATATATTTTCCTCATATATTTCCGATCCACAATGTTTGATTTTTATTCATGATAGATTAGATTTTATTTATGAAACATTCTTTTTAAAGAAAATATAAATAATTCTAATTAAATTTCTTAAGTTTAAAATCTATTTTACTATATCCAAGAAGATAATTTTGCTTGTGTAAGATAATTCATAGTTTCTTATCCATACTTCTGATTTTAGTTTTTCAATATTTTGTAGCTGATCTATTTCTCACACTTAACTGTCATTTTGAATGAGCCAGTCATTCTAAATTTAAGAATTCTTTTTGATGAAAGATTGAAGAAATCCGTTATGGATGCTTTTCATAATCTTAGTTGTGACATTTATGTGAATATTCTGGAATAAGCAAGGTTGTTAAATCTAGACACAAATTATTATATCATTATTATTATCATAATTAAACGTTTATATTTACTGTTAACAATCACCATTTTATTTGTAACTAGCAGAAACAGCGCGCTACGCGCACTTATTACTCGCTTCTTATTTTGATTGCCTGATTATTAATTTTAAATACATACCTCAATTTAAAGTACTATAAAATATAATTAATAATCATAAATTTAAATAAATATTAAAGATTTTATCCCAGCCGAAATATTCAAAGTTGGCCAACTTGTTCAGATTTGAATGTTTATAGTTTAAAGCAATACTATTTTGAAGATCTTTTTAAAATATATCCAGTTTGAAGCTTTGCAATTGAAGATCCTTCAACTTGTAATGTGTATAATTTATAAAATGATGTATTCTTGAAGGTTTTTTTTTTAATAGTTCAATTTTGAAGATATGCAATTAATAACTCTTTATTTTGAAAATATATACATAAAAATTCCTTAATTTGTATGATTTTGAAGATTAAAAATAAAGTTTTCAATTCTAAATCTTCCAAACTGAAGAAAATTAAAATTTGAATCATCAAAATTACAAAAAGTCTAATTGTACAACTTGAAAATTTCATCATTTTTAATTGTAAATTAAAAAGTTTTGAAGCGCTGATTTAAAAAATTTATAATTAAAAATTCTCAAATTTGGAGGATTTTGAAGATCCAAAAGTCAAGTTTTCAATTATAAATCTTCCAAATTGAAGAAATTTCGAATATAAAAAATAAAAATAACAGAATTTTTAATGGCAAAACTTGAAATTTGCATCATTTTAATTTGAAAATTGTCCAAAGTAAAAGCTTTTTAATTTTAGCGATTTATATTTCATAGTTCTACAATTTTAAGGAGTTACAATTGAAATGTCTTGAATTTTAGAAATTTTAAAATAAAAATGGCTAAATGATGATTTTAGCAAACAAAAACCAAGTTTTCAATTTTAAATCTTCCAAATTGAAGATATTTCGAATGTAAATCATGAAAATTACAATATTTTTAAATATTAAATGGTCAAAATTAAAAACTCTTCAATTTTACAGATTTAGAATTTCAAGTTCTGTATTTTTCAAAAGTTATAATTTAAGAATTCTTGAATTTTCAAAATATGAAATTACAATTTATTCAATTTTTAAGATTCATATTTTAAAGGTAGGATTTAATTTGAAACATTTTTTGGAATAGTTCAATTTGGAAGATTTGGAATTAAAAAAATTCTTTAATTTTCACGATTTGCAATTCAAAATTCTTTAATTTTGATGATTTGTAATTGAAAACTGTTTAATTTAAAAAATGTATGCATACAAATTTCAAAATTTGGACGATTTTGAAAATCGAAAGTCAAGTTTACAATTCAAAAACTTATAAATTGAAGAAATATCCAGTGCAAAGCAATAATATTGAAGAATTTTCAATTATACATTTTAAAAATAGCAAAATTTTTAATAGTTAATTGTCAATTTAAAAACTTTTCAATTTCCAAAATTTACAATCGAAAGTATTACAATTTTGAAGAGTTAAAGTTATAGTTTTAATCTCTTTCTCTGTCTCTCGATGTATAAATAAAAATGTTCAAATTTGGATGATTTCGAAAATTAAAAGTCAAGTTCTCAATTATAAATCTTCCAAACTAAAGAGATTTCGGAAGTAAATTATCAAGATTACAGAATTTTGAATTGTCAAACTTAAAATTTGCATACTTTCAATTTTTAAATTGTCCAAAGTAAAAGCTTTTCAGTTTTAGAGATTCAAATTTCAAAGTTCCACAAGTTTAAAGAGTTACAATTGAATTTTAGAAATTCACCAATGAAAATTCTTAAATTTCTATAATTTTAGGAATCAAAAATCAAGTTTTATATTTTAAATCTTCTAAATTGTAGATTTCTCGAATGTAAATCAGCAAAATTACAGAAATTTCAAATTTTAAACTTTTTTATTTCATTAATTTAATGTCTATAGTCGCCTGAACTACCAGGGTCATGAGCGACTTTACTATTAATTATAAATTGTAGGGTTACTGTGGGGTAAATTGTAAATTGTCTACATTAAAAACTCTTCAATTTTGAAGATTTACATTTTCAATTTCTGCAATTTTGAAGAGTTAAAATAAAAAATTTTTGAATTTTCAAAGTATATATTTTTTTTTTAAATATGTAAAGCGTCAAAATTACAGAATTTATAAATTTTAGAGCATAAAACTTGCAAAACTTTTTATTTTAAGTTGTTAAAACTTGCAAAAATTTTAATTTGAAGTTGTTAAAATTAAAAACTCTTGAACCTCAAAGATTTACGATTTAAATTTCTACAATTTTGAAGAGCTACAATTGAAAACTGTTCAATTTTAAAGATTTATACATATTTTTTTTTTCAAATTTGTATGATTTTGAAGATAAAAACTGAAGATTTCAATTCTGGATTTTCAAAAATGAAGAATTTTCGAATATATATCATCAAAATTACAGAATTTTTCATTGTTAAACTTAAAAATTGCATAATTTTTAGTGGTAAATTTTCCAAATTAAAAACTCTTTAATTTTAAAGATTTGCAGTTTAAAATGCTTTAATTTTCAAGATTTAAATTTTCGAGGTATGTAATTTTGAACGTCTTTCGTTGTTGGAATAGTTCGATTTAGAAGATTTACAATTGATACTTTTTTAATTTTAACAATTTACAATTCCAAATTCTTAAGTTTGGAATATTTGCAATTGAAGACTTTCCACTACTTAACGTGTATAACAGAAAATTATGCAATTTTGAAATTCTTTTTTAGAACAGTTCAATTTTGAAGATTAAAAATTTAAATTTATTTAATATTATAGATTCGCAATCGCAAATTCTTAAATTCTCAACCATAGAAATTACAAGTGTTGATTTATTTGTTGGAAAATCTTATAAATTTTCACATATGTAACACATGTTTCCGCATAGAAAAAAAGGAACTTTGCAGGAACTTCAAGTTACTTGAATCAGTGACTGGATATGTAACAAGTTACTATTTTCACGAAATAACTGCAGCTGTAATTAGTTCCTTTTTTAAGGAACTTCCCCAAAACTGCATCTTATTTTAAAGGATCCTAAAGTCAGAAAAAAAATTACCCAAAAATCTTGAAGTTAAGTAAATCCGATGTTTCCTACTTACAGTGCAAAATCATTTAGAAACCACTAACGGAAACAATATATAAATTCTTCAGGATAATAAAGAGTAACTTCTAATAGAAAAAACATTTATTGATATCATTGCTTATACGTAGGTATAAAATTGAAAATAATTAAAATATCAGTTTATTACACAGTAATAAATTGACACTATCGATTCCGCTTCTTTATAAAATGACATACAAATCGACGCTCTTACAATCCTTCCTTTAGAGAATGGAGTGGCTTGCAATAAGTAAAAATTCCCTAAATATTTAAATACACAATGAATAAATAATTAAATACTGATCAGGATTTTCTAAAAAGAATATAAAAAGACACTCAAAAAATGTTAGTAGCTTAGTTAGGTCAAAATAGAATGATCTCTTTAATGTTGCCTCTTTTTCGTTCATTCGATTCATTCTCAATTTTGGTGAAGATGATGGAGATTGACTTAGAGTTGAATTCTGAAGGGTGCTTGCTCGACTCTTCCAGAAGGTTGTGGTTGGGACCTTTGTTGAAATTCGAAAGAACTTTCCATGTTTCCAGGTCGTCCAGACATTTGGAAAGAGGATGGCCTGTCCAGAATTCGAGATAATGGTCCAGGTTGTACTTTTCGAGCATCTAAATATATTGCGTTCTGTGGCGTTTGCTGATGGATACTTTGACTATTTCCCTCAGCCTGGAACAAGAAATTCACTCGATTAGTTATTCATCATAATTTATCTTGTTTTACTGTAGGTAGTGTCGATTTACCCACTAGGCAAAAAAAGTGTTTCTGGACAAATTAGTCTAGAACCTACAATTTTATTCTGATTTGAGGAAGAATTGTGAGAGCCGATTAAAAATTTTTTTTTTCTTCAATTTTTTATTCAACAACAAAGTTGACATTTATGCAATTATTTATACTTATGTAAAACATCATAATATCAGTAGAAGCATTCCTTAAAAATAATATCCAGAAGGTTACAGCATTTTAAAAAATTCGTTTTTTTATCACCAGATTAATGAGTGAAAAATCTATTTCAAGATTAAAAATACCCTCAGACTTTACTTTAAATTTTTCGTTCGGGATATATGTAAAAAATAGTTTAGTTTCTTATTTTACAAAATCGAGAGTAATTATTTTTTGAAACAAATTTCATAAACACATGCATACCTTGGTTCGTTAACAAAATTGATCAAAAATTTGTCAGCAATGAATAATATGTACGATTTTTTCATATTTGATAACAATTGTTAATTGTCCAAATAAATTTGATGAAGGAATAAAGATTTTCATCAGTTTTCAACTAGCAGATTTTGTTTTTTACAACCAATAAATTTTAAATGAATTGGAAAAATTCTTTGTGTATGATAATTTATAAACCAATAATAATTCACAAATTGACTACTTATTAAGGAATGGATGTTGTTTTTTATTGAAAAGTCGGCTGCTAGCGACTCCGAAAGGACCCTGTTTTAAGAAGACTTTGTCAGGTGACAATATTTGTTCTTCATTTAAATAAATATAATAAACAAACACAGATTTTCGTCAATTTTCAACGAGCAGATTTTGTTTTTCCAACTGAATAAATTTCAAATTACTTGGAAAAGTGCTTACCTTATGATAATTTATTAACAAACAATAATTGTTCATTTTATAAATAAAAATTGTAATTAAATTCAGAACTTGAATAATTGTTAACAAATGGATGTTGTTTTTCTTTACGAAATCGACTACCAATGACTCGGAAAGAACCTTATTTATTAGGAGAATTTATCAGGCGACAACTTTGGTCATTTATTTAAATAAATGTTATAAAAAATTAAAATACAGAGTAAAGGTTGAAAGACCGATACATGAGATATTTAGATTTAATTTCGTTGAAAAAACAAAATATGTCTGTTTTTGAGTCATTGGCAATTAATACCGTGAAAAAGTACATCCATTAGTTGTCAAGTTGTGAATTTTTTAAATAAAATTGTTTATAAACTGAAAAATTGTTTTTCGATACAATATCTTGAGGGAATGATTTTTAGAAGTTATTTAGAGTTAATTCCGTTGAAAAAACATAATCTGCTGGTTGAAAATTAACGAAAATCTCCATTTTATTTATGTAATTTATTTGAATAAATAACAAATAATGTCACCCGCCGAAGTTTCCTAATAAATAGATTCCTTTCTGTGTCATTGGCAGTCGATTTCGTAAAAAAATACATTCATTTGTTAAAAAGTATCCAAGTTGAGAATTGGTTTATAAAATTGTTTATAAAATTAAAAATTATTGTTCTTTGGTAAAGTATCATGAGAAAAGGATTTTTTTGAAGTTATATAGAGTTAATTTTGCTGAAAAATTTAAATATCCCGCTTAAAAACGAAAATTGACAAAAATTTTTTTTTTTTTTAGCAAATTCATTTAAATAAGTAACAAATATTGTCACCTGAAAAAGTCTCTTAATGAATAAGGTCCTGTTTGAGTCACTGCCAGTCGATTTTTCTGACAAAAAACAACATTTTCTGTTGACCAATAGTGAAGTTGCGAATTTGTTTATAAAATTTTTTATAAACCAAACATTTATTGTTGTTTGGTAGAGTTTTGTAAGCAAAGGATGTTCTTAAGAAACTTAAAATTGATTCAGTTGAAGAATCGAAATCTGCCGTTTAAAAATTGACGAAAATTTGAATTTGTTTATCAGATTTATTTAAACATTTAACAATTTTTATCAGATATTAAAAAATCGTACATATTATTTTTTGCGGACAAATTTGTGATGGAATTTCTTTAAAGGAACGAACTGTTTAGAGCGCGAAATGGTTACGATATGTATTTGTTCATAAAATTAACAATTACTTTGGACTTTAAAAAAAATTTTGTAATCTGAAGTCTTCAAGTATTTTTAATCTAGAAGTAGCACTTTCATTGATCAATTTGTTAATCTGTGTAAAATTTGAAATAGAACGATCAATATTTTGAGGTTCGGCGGAGCAAAAATAAGTTAAAAAAATTCTCAAAATCTTTGGAATTTTGCAAAAATCTTTAATATTAATTTTTTTTTGTAATCTAAATAATATGACCAATTTTACAAAATCTTGTAAGATTTCAATATTTTCAGATTTTGTAGGCTATAATCTCATTTTTATATACCTCAAAAAATTAAAGTAATTGTACCTATATTTATTTTATTCTATTCAAAAGCATGCCTGAAAATAAATCATTAAATCGAACTTGAAACATTAAAACTAAAAATCAAACATATAACAATAATTGAAAACATTAAAGTTTGAAAGTGCATGAATTTCAACCATCCTAATTGAGAATTTTTTTCATAAACCCATAAATATATTTAATTTCAAAGTAGCTTAATCAAATAATCATAAATTAGTCAAATTTAAACATAGCATAAAAAGCTTGAAACGATATAATATTTTGGAAATATTCATAATCGAAATTGAAATGCATACCAATTTTGAATAAATCTTCACTTTCAAAAATAAAATTTGAGGGAACTTCAAGTATGAAAGTGTACAAAAATGAATTAATTCATTTAAAAATGTTATAGCCGTTCCAAATAATTTTTATATATGAACGAATATTTTAGACTAATAAAAGTAATATTTCAATATTCTAATTCACTCAAATAAAAATTGGGTTTGTTTGAACGTTTAGAATTGAAAACATTAGAATTTATTATATAAATAGTTCAAACAGATTAACATCAAATTAAAAAAAATCATCCACGATTGATTTAGTTAAAAAGCATATCTGCAATAATATAAGAACCAGTTTTAATCAGAAACAGAAAACGATGGATAGAATATTTTTAATAATTTTGAAAATACTTAAAACTGAAATTGAAAAGCTCTATGATTTTAAAACATTGATCGGATTGAAAAATCGAATTTTAATGAAGTTATATAAATTTTCAAAGGAAATCAATGGGAAATGAACATCTAGATTTCTAACTACCTTAAATATTAACTCAAGAAAGTGGCAGATTTCACCCTTCTTTTCCAAATATGATCCAGAATGTATAAAAAATCGCCAACAACTTTCATTAACTTTTGTGAAATTAATAAGCTTCCGAATTTTTTATTCTGAATCTCAAACTTTATTTAAAGAAACCCTCAAAAATTGTAAACATAAGGAAAAAATGTATGGCCTTAAATATAAATATTTATTGCTAAAAGTTAGAGCCAAATTAAACCTTAAAATTTGCAAAAATCTGTCTGAATTTCGAGGTATTCAAACAGAAAATTATCGAAATTAATAGGTATATCTACATTTACTGGACCCGAATTTGTATAAAAACAGAAAAATATGCCAAATA
The DNA here is from genome assembly GCA_011634705.1 of Andricus grossulariae. Classification (NCBI taxonomy): domain Eukaryota; kingdom Metazoa; phylum Arthropoda; class Insecta; order Hymenoptera; family Cynipidae; genus Andricus; species Andricus grossulariae. The sequence continues at coordinate 7,979 of JAABKJ010004378.1, forward strand.
TGGAATATAACCAAAAAAAGGACCCAGGGGAATTGAAACCAATTGTATAACGGTTCTTAATCTTGTTCTTTTTTAACGATTTTTCCGTACCTAATGGGGTGTTAAAAAAAGGCCTTATTTCTTTTTTTGAAATGCTATCCCTACAAAGTGCTTCTTTTGGTGTGAAAATTATCCCTGATTTTTGGCAGACGTAAAAAAATATATTTAGGGTTCTCACAAGTCAGTTTAAATAAACATGTTTATTTCATTAAAATAATTACGGTTCAGTATAAACTTTTGTGTGAAACATATCACTGAAAAGTCTTGGCAGAATTTCAAAAAATATCTTTAGGGTTCCCCCAAGCCAGTTTTTAAAAATAAAATGCTTCTTTTTTTTTAAATAATCGCTGCTCATGCATTTTGTTTACTTCGGCAGACATACAATGTACATTTTACTCAAATACCTCACTCAGATTTTTGGCAGAATTAAAAAAAATGTAGCATTTTATTTTCAAAAACCGGCTTGGACATTTTGATACCAAAAGGAACACTTTCTAGGGGTGTTGAGAAAAGTTAAATAACCACTTCTTTGGATCACCCTGATACCTAAATACCCAAAAGTCTCTCATTCCTGTAAAAATTATTTCCCCTGTTTCTTTAAAAAATTCTTTAAGGCTTGAAATAACCAATTAATAATTTACTCACTGTTGGAAAAGCACCAGTAGGTTGCACAAAATTACCTCCGGAAGGTTCCAGTGCTAAAGATTGAACACCTCCTTGATTACCAAATTGATTTCCACCAAATGGAACATAAACTTGACTATCAGGTTGGACTTTCTCAAATTGAGGATTGTTACCAGTACTAGCAGAGAATGGGTAAAATTTATTTGGTTGGTTCTGAGGATAGGTTGCAGGGATTTGAGAGTTACCAGAAAAAATGTTTTGGGGAAAACTAGATGGTCCATTTTGAGAATAACTAGACTGTTGTTGGGGTTGAACTTGAGAAAACGATTCTTGCTGAAGTTGAGGTGGAATTTGGAAGGAAGGTGCAAAATTTTGAGGGAAAACTGATTGAAGGTTTTGATAACAGTAACATGGAAAATTTTGAGGAGGTGCACATTGAAAGTTTTGAGGATAGCCAGGGAAAGTTTGTGGAGTATAAATAGGGGAAATGAGGGGCGGATAACTATTTGGAGGAGTTTGAGGATAAGCCGATGGAAGATTTGGGTAAGCAGGAGAAGCGTTTTGAGGATAACCAGATGGATTTTGAGAATAGCTATATTGAAATTTAGGATTACCAGACTGATTTTGAGAATAACGAGATTGATTTTGAGGATAACCAGATGGAATTTGAGGATAATTAGATGGAACATTTTGAGAAAAAGTGAACTGCTGGGGCTGAATTTGATACTCTGATGTTTGGGGGCTTAGATTTTGAGGATAATAAAATGGATTTTGAGGATAACTAGATGGAATATTTTGAGAAAAAGTAAACTGTTGGGGTTGAATTTGATACCCTGATCCTTGGGGACTTAGATTTTGGGGGAAACCAGATGGATTTTGAGGATAACTAGATGGAATATTTTGAAAATTAGCGAACTGTTGGGGCTGAATTTGATAATCTAATCCTTGGGGCCTTGGATTTTGAGGAAAACCAGATGGATTCTGAGGATAGCTAGATGGAATAGTTTGAGAATTAGCAAACTGTTGGGGCTGAATTTGATACTCTGATCCTTGGGGACTCTGTTGCTCAATCTGAATAATGGATTCGAATTTCTGCATTCCCGTATCTGTTTGAATGCACCAAGTCGTTGGAATTTGAACAGGTGATTGCTGAGGTCGATTGTTGGAAACTGGAAATTGTGGTACTCCATAATTTTGTTGAGGAACTTGATCATTTTTCTGAGGTATCTCGTAGTTTATTTGGATTGGCTGTGGAACTTGTTGTGGTTCTTGTTGTATTTGAGGACCAAGTTGAGATTCTTGTGGTATTTGTGGACGCTTCGAAAATTGTGATCCATCTTCTTTGCAAACTTCTACTGCACCTTGAACACCAGGAGTTACTTCAAAGCAAATTTTCGTTGGAGTTGTATTTGGACCAGCTGATGTTTTACAGTCTTTTTTTGCACGATCCACGCATATTGAGTCAGAAGCTTTTTCCAATTTTAGTTCGTCCTTTAGTACCAATTTATCATTGAGTTTGAATCCTTTCTTTATAATTACTCCATCCTTCAATTTTGATTCGTCCTTCAGTTTTAAATTATCCTTACTGAGATCTTCACTTCTTTCCAATTTCGAATCGTCAAGTTTAGTAACTTCGAGTTCGGATTCATTAACTTTGATATCATTGACTTTGAGAATTGGACTATGAGTTAGATTTTCTTTGATCAATTTCAATTCAGATTTTTTATCGATATTTTCTGCAATCGGAGTCGATTGGACTAGGATGGGTCCCCAAGTTAGAAAAATTAGCACAAAAGTCTTCATAGTTCTCTTCCCGATTTGATATGCGAACTCGATTGAATCGTAGGAAGAACTGAGGTTTGTGAGACAGAATAAATTGCTGTGATAGAATGAATTTAGGACACTTAATTTTGCTGAATATCTTCCATTTCACAATGCTGAAATTGGAATTTCAGAGCTACGCATACCGTACCTCTAATTTCATCATGTGCTCGATTGGGGTGAAATGTCCTCATCGATCTTGAAGAATTTTTTTACTTGGGTAGACCTAGTTTAGTGGATTATTTTGCAATTATTTGTGTCAATTTTGTTCATTCCTATGAGAAATGGATCGAATTTTGAGATTTATTATTTTGGACATCATTTTCGTTTAATGACAATTACTATAAGATAAAATTTGATTAATTTTTTCCAGCTTGATTGACAAAACTCGTCAAATTTTTATGAAATATAGCTGCTTTTACTTCAGATTTTTTAACTATAACTGAAAATGACTAATAACCGAAATAAGTTTTACATTCAAGTAGCTCTGGCTTTGAAGCATATTTGATAAATCTTTAACTCATTTTATCTTTGAAGAACAGCATAATCCATCCTACGATAATTTTTTGTTATCATGCAATTTTTTTTTCCCTTTATAGATGAACTAGTTTTATGGTCGAATATGAATTCAAAAATAGGATCATTAGCTATAAACTATGTTTCTCGAGGCATTATTTCTAGTGAAGAAATGTTTAGTAAAGAAAATTTATGTTTTCTTAGATATAAAAGTTCTAACATGTGAAAATCAAAAATTAAAAAAATCACTATTGCAATGTTAGAAGTATTTTGAAACAAACTAGAAAAAATAGGGCCATCAATTAAAACAATTATGGAAATGATTTATGTTAACTGAAAATAAATATTCTTTCCTTAATACACACATTTACATTTCTAAACATAATTTTATAAGGTTCTTTGCGTTTAGGAAGTATGTATTATAAATGAGAAGTGACAAATTCTGGACTCACAAATAAAAAAGATTGTGATATCTAATAACATTGAAACTTTCTTCAAAAACAAATTTGGTTAAATATTTTTGATTGAACATTTTTCTTAACATGCTTCGAATAATCTTTAGTAACTTGAAATATTTTTGTGAGTTATATTTTTCGGACTCATTAAAAAACGGTTATCGGATTGTTATGGGTCAAATTGCGTACTCAAAATATTTGTAATAAAAAATATTTGTTAACTAAAGAAGGGAAGTAATGGTTAAAAGAAATCACATTCTGGAATATAAATATATAAACAAACGATTTATTTATCAATAATTAAGAATGTTGCAAGGTTAACGCATAATCCAAATTTCATTGAAGGAATTGCGTTCCATAATATTCAGTCTGTCAGCATATGCTCTAATTCAAGACGAAATCGGCTGACATAAAACAAAATTGAATGAAGTCAGCAAACAGTTTAAGATTTAAGTTTTGCGTTAACCTTGCAACACAATTGCAACATCAATTTTTGAGCGTTGCTACAGTCGTCAATATTATCTAAGAGATGTGCGTTACAGGATCAACATTTTGCAATGAGGTTACAAAATTAACTTCTGTTGTTCCTTTTTTATTATTGTTTATTATTCCTAAAAAAAATATGAAGAAAAGATAACAAAAGTGACTCATAATCATTATAATTATCGTAAGAAAAATTATCTTTCTGTACTTAAACAAAAACTCTAACAATCTAATTAAGTCACTTTTGTTGTAAGTGATTCTGTGGAAGTGGATGGTTCATCAATAACAGAAATAATCGTTTCAGATTTTTCAGTCTGAGTTGTCGGTTTTTCTATACGCATAATTTGTCGTTGTTTTCCTTTATTTTCTTCAGACACTTTAACCATTTCTTCAGGCCCTTTAACTATTTCTTCAGACCCTACAACTATTTTTTCAGACTTCTTTTGTTGCGTATCTTCAGACTTCTCTTTTTGCATATCTTCAGCTTCTAGGTGTTTGCTCACTTCTTTTTTAAATCTATCGAATTCCTTTTTATTTGCTACATTAATTCCCGCACGAGATTCAGTTTTTTCATTCTTGAGTTTCTCTTGTTTCAAAATTTCTTTTGCGAATTGTTGATCTGCCAATTTTTCTTTATCTTCTTTTTTAAACTCTTCACTAGAAGTTGTATCCTTGTTGGCTTCTCCCATCTGCTTTCTTCCTTCCCATCGATTTATATCCCATAAATCGCTCTCATCTTCTTGAGTATCATCATATTCACTCGTATCGTTCTCATTACTCATTCCCATAATCATTGATTCTGGAAGTACTTCCAAAGTTATTGCTCCCTCTATATTATCTTTTAAATTCATTTCAGGTGGTAGATTGAAAGGGTTGTATTTAATTTCTGGAGCTAAGGTGATAGGTGAAAATTCTGGATTCAAATGCTCTCGCTTTTCATGAACTTTGCGAGTCCTTACCATTTCATCTTCCAAATCACGTTGTTTGTAGAGGGTATTTTGTTGCCTCTTTTGTTGTTTAGCAACTGTGATCGCCCTTCCGATAAGAGCCTGCAATTCTTCCTCTGTCACCGGTTTTTCCATTTTTTCATTGAATATGGGATAAATCTGTTGATTCTGAATTCCTGCGGGTGTGGTGTCGCTGCTATGGATGACGTAATATCTTTGGGGTGGATATGAACGTGCACCTGTGTGACCAGCTTCATCCCCAACAGCATAAGATAGTCTTCTTGCCAATTCTTGTCTTCTCGCCATTTCTTGTCTTCTCGCCATTTCTTGATAAGCGTTGTAGCTCTGCATCAACTCAGGTGGGTAGTAGTATGAACCTTTAGAAACAAAATTTTACATATATAAATAAGATTTTTAATTTTTAATTAGTAGTTTGCATCTTGAGCAAGAGAATAATGAAATGAAAAATATATATAAATCGATGATGCAAAAGAAGGTACTGAAATAAAAAAGCTAAAATTCTCGGTCTATTTTGTTTCTTCTTATCTTTCTAATTCTTTTTGAGTTGTACGGCTTGATTAAAAAAAAATATTTTTTGTTTTATACTTCAATAATCAATACTTTATATAAGCAATTGAAAGCCTTATTAACATTAAAAGTACATAACGAAAGTTTCTTGAAAAAAAAAGCAATCTCGTGAATAAATTTGATTTGAGAAATTGATTGTTGATTTTACTCTGTAGCAGAGTGGTCGTAACTGGGAATTTGTTGAGACCGGAAAAACCCGGGAAATTACTGAATTTATTATTTAGAAGGGAATATTACGAATTTTTAAAATAAAAATATATTCAATTGCATGATATAATTCAATTTAAAATAAGTTCGATTTTAACTCTTTTTTTAATATTAAGTTAAATTGTTAACTTTTTCAATTATGAAATCATTCAGTTTACAATACATATTTCAAAAACCTTTTAATTTAAAATGTTTCATTTTGGGTCTTCAGTTTAGAGCATACATTTTTAATTTAAATAATTTCAAAATGCAGTCTTAAAGACTTAACTTTTCTAACATTAATCCATTTTAATCCATACTTTTTTGTCGAAAAAGTAGATTTTTTCGCAAAGAGGTCGCCATTGACAAACAATGGTTCCACAAATTATTATTAGTCATGCAATTGACTGTCAGATAGAGAATTTATGAGATTTAACAAAAAACTTAGATCATCTTCTTATTAAACAATTAAAAATGAAAGCATTTGAGATTGTAATTAATTTATAAAAATCATTTCAAGTTGATCAACTGTAAATATAAAATAATAATGTTTAAAAATGAACTATTTTTCGAGTGTAAAAAATTAAACAATAATATTGTTTCTACAAGATGATTCTGAATCTGTTCAAAATTTAACAATTTACAGATTTGAAAGTAGAAAATTGAACGGTTTCAATGTTAAAGCCTCAGTAGTTAAGCAAATTTAAACGCCCGATTGACACTTTATAAACTATTTTTACTTTTAAAATAATTTTAAATTAATAGATTCATAATTAAACACATTGAATTCTTCAAAATAGAAAAATGCAATGTTGCTGCAAGCGTGTCTGTATTGAAAATTCGAATAAACGACTGCATACCTCTATTCAAGTTAAAATCCTGTTCAGATATTGTTTCAGTCTAAAATATTCCATCTTGCACCCATTTAATTTAATAATTTGGAATTTTTATATACAAAAAAATAATTTTCAAATATTTAGAAATATTTGACTGTTCATTTAAAATGAGCAATCGGTAATAAAATATAGAAAAATATTCAATATGAAACTGAATTATTTAAAATAGAAAGCCTTGAATCGTTAGAACTTAAGAGTGATAAATTCAAGCATTGAACGTTACAATATTAATTGTTCCAGTTTTAAAATTTTCATCTTGTAAGTTAACTTGTTGAATTTTATGCATAAATAAAAATCGAATTTGAAACCACATAAAATCAAAATAAAAGAAATCGTTTGAATTTCACAATTCTAATTTTAAAAGAAAGGGAAGAAATTTTGGTATTTAATTTTTTTCTGAATTGGAAGAATGATAATTTTTTATTTTCAACATTTTTATTTTGTTGGAAGGGAGGAAATTTTTAGTTCAAAATTTTTTCGGAATCGAAAGAGGCAAATTTGTTTATTTTTTATTGATTTTTTTATTAATTGGAAGAAGCCATTTTTCTTTTTAGCATTCTTATTGAGTCGAAGGGGGGATTTTTAATCTTTTTTTTCTGAATTGGAAAAGGTTAATTTTTTTATTTTGAAGATGTTTTCGGATTGGAAGGGACGAAATTTTGGTTTTCAAGTTTTTCTAAAATGGAAGAGGGACTTTCTATGCTTTGAGAGATCTCATTGAGTTGAAAGAGAGGACATTTTTGAACTGTTCAATTTATAAAAGTGAGAATTGTAAATTTTGCAGTTAAATGGTATTTAATTTTCAATTCTTTAGTTGGAAAGTGTTAAAATCTTCCGTTTGATAAGTGTAAATTATTAAGCGTTTGAATAAACAAATTGAGAATTAAAAAGTTGTTAAACTTCAATTGAAAAAGTTTAAAATTCAAAATAGTTCCACTTTGAGTACTTTAATTCGCAGTTCAGTTTTGATTATATTCAATTAAAAAGTTTGCAGTTTTAAGAACTCGAATTTTTTAATGTATTTGAAATTATTATTTTTAATTTTTTAATGTATTTGAATTGTTCTAATTCTTTTTGAATTTTAGGGTTTTGATCAAATAAGTTTTTGAAAACAAAAATTTACTCTCGTGAATAACTTTGATTTGAGATATTTTCTTTGAAAATGTGTGTAGTTTAGCTTTGATAAAAATTCAGTTTATAGTTTATTTCACATACTTTCTTTAAAAAAATGAAGATAGAATACGGCTTGAATTTTACAAATTCATTTGTGAGTTTGCTGCTTTACACATTAAAAATAAATGTATCTAATCATTTTGCTTCTACTTTAAATTTGAATTTCATAAGAAATGTGAATAATTTTTTAGATACTTTTTTAAGAATGCATCGATTTTAAAAACTCTTCTTTTTGTGATATGGAAAATTTTTTGCAAAGTACCTATTCATTCAAAATACCAATTTTTTGAAAATTCTGTTTTTAAAGATTTCAATTAATTTACTACACTATTTAGCAATAAATATTAGAATTATGTTGAAATTTTTGCTTATTTCACTCGAAAAAATAAATTTTAAACTTATGAGAATGAGAACTAAATTTTCTACAATAATTTTTAAGTGATAATTACACAGAAAAAAGGTAAGTCTCAAGTAACAATGTAACATTCAAAAGATAAGGTGTTTTTAAAAAATATACAATAAATTAAGATTACAAATTTAAAAACTCAAATTTGAATTTTTTTCATGAAGTAACCTATATAGAGTGTATCTAAACAAATTGATTAAAACTTGGCCGTCGAATATCAAAAACAAGTGATTTTTATGAATAGAAATTCAATCCTTTTATTTTAATTTTTAAGCAATTTAATTAATTTATAAGCAATACTAATTTATCTAAAATTCTATTTTCAATGTAGTTGATCCAAAAATGAATAAAACTGGAAAAAATAAAAAACTTTGCATTGGAACTTGATTGCAATCAAAATTAAAAATTTTGAGAATTTAAAATAATGTCAAATATTCTAATTTGAGAAATACTTAAATTGAAAATTATTAAAATAAAATATAAATTACATTTCTATGAATTCAGATAATGCAGTTTCCAATTCAAAGCGGGGAATATTACACTTTTGAATTATAAACTTTTTAATTGTTTCAACAAAAATTTGTACTCTTGTAAACCCAATATATTTTACTTAATTAGACTAATTTTTCAATATAAGTTATTAACAATTCAGAAACCATAATTAACAGTAATAATCAATAAACAGATAAAATAATAAACAATTTTGAATTCAAAACGTTCCAAATCAAACAATTTTAGATTAGGTACAATTTTGAAAGAAAGGATAATATTTTGAATGTAATAAAAAGCAATTAAACATATATAATTTATAAATAAAAGATTCAAAATTAAATAGTCAAACATTGAAGGTGTTTTGAATTGCAGATGTTTAAATAAGAAGCTCTCAAAATTGAAAAAGTTCATAAATAGCGCCATTTCGAAACGTTAAAAATTGAATATTTTCAGATTAGAATTTTAAAAACTGGATCATTTCAAATTCAGAGAAATCGAAATTTTATCATTTCTAATTAAAAGTGTTCAAAATTAAATACTTTGAACTTAAAAACTTTTTATTTTCCATACATTTCAATTCAAAGCGGTACAATGAAAATAAAGCGAATAAAATTTGAAATTAAAAACTAAATTGAAAGTTTCAAAGTCAGAGCTTCCAAAAATCTAGAATTTTAAATTGTTATTACATAAAAAAATTATAATTTAAGATTAAAATTGATAAGATGATTTTGTCTAAGCTCAAAAAATAACTCCACCCTCATTTTCACCGTTCAAAAAGAAAAAATTCAATTATAAACCTTTAAAATTAAATTATTCTAAAAAACCGTTCGAAATAAAAAATAATTTCAAATTGGAAACGTTAAAAACGAAACAATTTGTACTACAAAACGTTGAAAATTAAACGAATCCTAACTTCATTTATAACTGAAAACTATTTTAGTTTTCCTAACTTTTGATTATTTCGAATTTATTCCGGAGAAATGTAATTAAAAATTGTTTAATTACAAATACTTTGAACTGAAAATTATGAAAATTGTAAAAAATCCGAAGATTAAGAAAATCCAAACCAAATATATCTGAATTTAAGCTTTTGAAGCAAATCAAACTTTAGTTTCAAGGCGTCAAAAATCACACTGTTTTAGAATTGTGCATTCAAAACTATAATTTTAAATTGAACTTATAGAACTTTTCAAGATGATGAATATATGATTATCAAGTATCATATCACGTAACATTTAAAATGATTGAAAAGATTTTTTTTAATAAAAAATGTGACTTCTGTCAAAATAAAATCCCTGTCATTTTCACCGTTCAAAATTGAACAATTTTAAATATTCTGATCCTTTAAAGTTTAATTATATTTAAAACTTTGAAAAATATATGCTTTTCATTTCGAAACTTTCAAATCAACTAATTAAAACTTAAAGCGTTAAGAATTAAACAATTCCAAACTTCGTTTGAATATGGACGGAATCTTAAATTAGGATATTAAAACTAAGTCTTTGAAAATAATCAATTTTTAAATTGTGCGTCACAATTTTTATAATTCAATTATTTTAACGAATGAATGAATGAATCGTAGATTATTATATATAATAATAATTCCCTTGAAATGAAGTTCTAAGCTTCAGACATTACAGGAGTTAAAGAAACTACATTTTATTTTATTCTACATTCAGCGATCCCGCGATTCTTTTGAAACTTCTAGAAATTTTAATTGCGGAGAATTGACAAAAATCATGGAGTTTTAAGATTGAAACCGATTATAAAATAGATAAATCTAATACACTGATCATGAATTTGTTTTTGGGCTTTGACGAACGAAATTAATTTTATAAGAAAAAATTAGTTTATACCTGGATAAGAAGCATATGGTGAGGTTTGGAGAGTTGTGGCAGGACTCTGAGGGTTTTTGGGTGGGTAGTTATCGTAGGCAATTTGAATATTTGGAGTATTTTGAGCACTTGGAGTAATTGGAGCAGTTGGAGAAATTGGAGAACTTGGAGAAATTTGAGAACTTGGAGAAATTTGAAAACTTGGAGAAGTTTGAGAACTTGGAGAAATTTGAGAACTTGGAGAATTTGGAAAACTTGGAGAAATTTGAAAACTTGGAGAATTTTGAGAACTTGGAGAACTTGGAGTATCTGGTCTTGCAACATCAGTTGTTACTTGATTTTGAGGGAAAACATAGCTGTTTTTTTGAGACCCATCAGTGCCAGAAATTGGTGCCTGAATCATGTAAGGTGAATTTTCAGCGGCTTCTCTGGTAGCTCGACAAGTGTCTGGTGGATAAGGATAAAAATCTGCTGATTCTGCGTTATCAGTTTGTTGAACTTGAGATTCGTATTCCTTATTTTGAGAGTTTGACCACTCGCTAGATTGAACGGCTTGAAGGTTACGATAATCTCGTTTCGTCAACGATTCTTGACCGCCTGGAATTACGTACCTGAAAAAATAGTTTATGTCATCACTTAAATCATTTTCATGCTGACGACCTTGTACTAAATATCAAATGAATTTTTCTTCAAAATTTTCATAGTATTACAAAATAGAGTTAATATTTTTATAGCCTTTTCCATCAATCAAATAGTGATCTTCAATTAAAATTTTAGCAATTTTAATTAACATATACCCAGGAAAAAGACTCTCTAAATAAAAAAAAATCATTGGCTCTGAGTCAATTAAAAATTTCTTTAATTCAAAGAAATGTTTTTTTTTGTTACAATTAAAATTTTTCTTTAATTTAAAATGATTTTCTTCATTTTTAAGTTCTTTTTTGCTGAATGAAAAAAAATCATATCTAAAAAAGTTGTGCAATGATGTGTCTCGAAAATCTCGCAATCATTGTTGTTGAATTTGATGAGATCGGAAAATGACAGTGAATTCCTTTTTTTACCAGGAATTTTACAAATTTTTAGAAGAAAAAACTGTCCAATCAATTGAAATATTGAAAATTTCATATCACATTATATAATGCCTGATAATGTAATATTTAAAATAAGTTCGATTTTAACTTTCTATTGTTAATATTTTAATTTATGAAACTATTCATTTTACAATGCCTAATACTAAACACTTTACTTTAAACTTTTTTCATTTTTGGTCTTCATTTTTAAGAATACGTTTTTAATTTAAAGAATTTTACAATGCAGTTTTGAAAAATTAAACAATTAAAAATTAAAAGCTAATTAAAAAGTGAACAATAATTAATTTTACAAGACAATGCTGAATCTGTTCAAAATTGAACAATTTATAGATTTTAACGATAAAAATGGAACAGTTTCGATTTGAAAACCTTAGTAGTTAAACTAATGTAAACATATGATTGAAATTTTATCAACTATTTTCAATCTCAAAATAATTTCAAACTAATAGATTCATAATTAAATGCTTTTGTTCAATTTCAAATACTATTCAAATATTGTTTCAGAATAAAATATTACATTTTTAACCCATTCAATTTCGAATTTGTTAATGAAAAAAGAACAATTTTTCAACATTTAGCGATATTGTATTGTTTATTTAAATTGAGAAATTTCAAATAAAATATTAAAAATCAAGCAATTTGAAACTTGAAAATACAAAGCCTTGAATTATTAAAAATTCAGAATGCTAAAATTAAACTTTGAACGTTACAACTTCAATTTTTCAATTACAATGTTTTTAATTCATAAGTGAAAGCGTTGAATTTGTATGTATATATAAAAATTGAACGATTATTAATTTGAAGCGACTCGAAATTAATATATTGTAACTGCTAATTTAAAAAGTTTCCAGTTTCAAAAAATTGTCATCGTTCAAATTTATATGTTTCTAACCTAAATGGCTTGAAATTATATAATTTTGAAATTGATAAAATTTATAGATTAATTCTGCAATTTAGAGTATTTAAATATATCGTATGGTAGATCTATATTTTTTTACCAAAAAATCTTTGAACTGTTCAATTTATAAAAGTATAAAATGTTGCATTTTAACGGCATTTCATTAAAAATGTATCAATTGGAAAGTGTTAAAAACTTCTATTTTATACGTGTACATTATTGGGCCTTTAAACAAAAAATGTCCTAATTACAAACTTTTCAAGCTTCAATTTTGAAAATTGTATGCTGAAAAAAATTTCACTTTGAGTCCTTTAATTTGCAGTTTAGTTTTTATGACATCAAATTATAAAATTTTCAGTTTTAAGACCTGACTTTTTTCATTACAATGCTCGTGAAAATCTTTTGCGAACCCGGAAAAAATCCCAGAATTTTTTTCTTCGATTAAAACGGCTACCTTGCACTTGAAGTTTTTTTATGTCTTAAATTTTGCTACATATTGATACTTTTTAAAAAGAATTCTAATATCCCAGACGGAAAAATTATATATAGTTTACATATATATATAGTGTGAAATATTATATATAATTTTCATTTGTTTGATATGAAAAATGTATAAAACAAATGAATATTATATATAATACTTCACACCTTCACACTATGTATAAACTGTACATAATTTTTCCGCCTGGGATAAAATTATAAAGTTTTGAAGAAGACTAACAATTTCTAAAAATGTTACGATGTATTGATTGTTTTCATGGGAAATTAGAATTAAAAAAAAAAAATCATCAAGATTCTCAATTTTCAACAATTTTACGTAAGTTTGTCGTTTCACGTCGGAAATGGGTATTTTTAATAAAAAATTATTATATTTCAAAAATTAGAAATTGTTTTTTTTTTGCCGCAAATTGACACTGTCAAGCAAAAATGATTAGATTTTAAAAGTTGATAATTTTTTAACAATGTTAGATTACGTTAGCGTTTTACACCAACATTTCTTATTTTACAACAAAAATCATTAGGGTTCAAACAATATTTTCAATTTCTGAATGGTTTCAAGTTATATACACGTTTCTCAAGTAGGAAATCGATTATTTTAATAAAAAATTATTGGATTTTGAAGAAGATTTACAATTTTTCAGCAACTTTAGGTTAGTTCGATTTGGTTTGCCTGAAAATATTATGTTGAAATAATAATCATTAGTTTTGAATTCAGAAACTTCTGTTTAAAATATTAAAATTTACAAGCTTGAAATATTTCATATCTCGCTAGTGTGTTTCTTCTGAAATTGACATCTTTATTAAAAAATCATTAGATTTTAAAGAAGATTCATAGTTTTGTTTACAATTTTAGGTTGCTTTGTTTTACATCGAAACTTCGCACATTCAAACAGAAATCATTTACCACTTCACAATCAGGCGGAAAAAAACATCGTGCAGAATCCATTTTTTTTCGGGTCGCTGAATCCAACTCTGAAGTTGGATTTTCAAAATTCAAAATGGCGGATCCAATATGACGGACCTGAAATATTAAAAATGTTTGGATCTAGATAAACTTGGTCGTACGAAGGTTTCTGGGGTCGCTGATTTCAACTCTGATGTTGCATTTTTAAAATCCAAAATGGCGAGTCCAATATGGTGGACATGCATTGTTAAAATTTTTTGGATATTGATAAAAATGATGATACTTAATTTTTTGGGGTCGCTGATTCGAAATCTGATGCTTGAATGTGAAATTTGCAACTCGCGGATCCAATATGGCGGGACCAAAATTATCAAAAATGTTTAGAACTTTATCGGATTGTTCATATTTACGTCTTTGGATTCTTTGAAATTAAATCTCCATAATGACATGAAAGTGACTTAATTTCAATTTCGAGAGACGTTGATAAGAGAAATCTTTGAAGAACGTGGCATTCTAAACGAATCATCAAAAGAAATTCACGGCAGGCACAAATATTCTCTTCGTTCTGAGAAAAGCTATTATCCGTCATACACATCAGACAAAAAGGACATAAAGTGATGCTTCAAATGTTATCCCAAAAAAGAGGAAGACAACAAATGTAATGTGTAAGAATTGCGGTATCACCCATTTTATCAAGATCTGAACATTTTTAAATATTCATGTCCGTCATATTGAATCCGCCATTTTGAAGTGTAAAAATCCAACATCAGATTTGAAATCAGCGACCGTAAAAACCTAAGTACCACCAATTTTATCAACGTCCAAACATTTTTAATAATTCACGCCCGCCATATTAAATCCGCCACTTTGAATTTTAAAAATCTAACACCATATTTCGATTGAGTGACCCCAGAAATCTCAGTATCACCCATTTTATCAAGATCTGAACATTTTTAATAATTCATATCCGCCATATTGGATCTGCCATTTTGAATTTAGAAAATTTAACATCAGATTCAAAATCAGCGACCCCAAAAGCCTAAGTATCATCAATTTTATCAAGATCCAATCATTTTTAATAATTCATGTCCGCCATATTGAATTTTGAAAATCCAACACCATATTTCGATTGAGGGACCCCAGAAACCTAAGTATTACCAATTTTATCAAGGACCGAACATTTTTAATAATTCATGTCCGCCATATTGGATTTTCCATTTTGAATTCGAAAAATTCAACATCAGATTTAAAATCAGCGATCCCAGAAACCTATGTATCACCAAATTTATCAAGGTCCAAACATTTTTGATCATTCATGTTCGCCATATTGGATCTGCCATTTATAATACAAAAAATTCAACATCAGATTTAAAATCAGCGATAGCAAAAACCTAAGTATCATCAATTTTATCAAGGTCCGAACATTTTTAATAATTCATATCCGCCATATTGGATCTGCCATTTTGAATTTAAAAAGTTCAACATCAGATTTGAAATCAGCGATCACAAAAAACTAAGTATCATTAATTTTAATAAGGTCCAAACATTTTTAATCATTTATGTCCACCATATTGAATTTCGAAAATCCTACACCAGATTTCGATCGAGCGACCCCAGAAGCCTAAGTATGACCAATTTTATCAAGGTCTAAAAATTTTTGATCATTCATGTCCCCTATATTGAATTTTGATAAGCCAACACCAGATTTCGATTGAGCGGCCCCAGAAACCTAAGTGTCACCAATTTGATCAAGGTCCAGACATTTTTGATAATTCATGTCTGCCATATTGAATTTTGAAAATCCAACACCAGATTTCGATCGAGCGACCCCAGAAGCCTAAGTATCACCAACTTTATCACGGTCCAAACATTTTTGATCATTCATGTCCGCTATATTGAATTTTGAAAAGCCAACGCCAGATTTCGATTGAGCGACCCCAGCAACCTAAGTATCACCAATTTGATCAAGGTCGAAACATTTTTGATAATTCATGTCCGCCATATTGAATTTTGAAAATCCAACACCAGATTTCGATTGAGCGACCCCAGGAACCTCAGTATCATCAATTTTATCAAGGTTCAAACATTTTCAATAATTTATGTCCGCCATATTGGATCTGCCATTTTGAATTAAAAAATTCAACATCAGATTTAAAATCAGCAATCCCAAAAACCTAAGTATCACCAATTTTATCAAGGTCCAAACATTTTTAATAATTCATGTCCGCAATGCTGAATTTTGAAAATCCAACACCAGATTTCGATCGAGAGACCCCAGAAGCCTGAGTATCACCAATTTTATCAAGGTCCAAACATTTTTGACCATTCATGTCCCCTATATTGAATTTTGATAAGCCAACACCAGATTTCGATTGAGCGGACCCAGAAACCTAAGTGTCACCAATTTGATCAAGGTCGAGACATTTTTGATAATTCATGTCCGCCATATTGAATTTTTAAAATCCAACACCAGATTTCGATCGAGCGACCCCAGGAACTTCAGTATCATCAATTTTATCAAGGTTCAAACATTTTAAATAATTTATGTCCGCCATATTGGATCTGCCATTTTGAATTAAAAAATTCAACATCAGATTTAAAATCAGCAATCCC
>JAABKJ010004379.1:0-24445 GCA_011634705.1 Andricus grossulariae
TACGTATAGTACTTCACTGCAAAAAGGTAGCTATCGAAAACAAGAAAATATCTGCTACAGCCTCGGTGGCGTAATTGATTAACGCTCCACTCATGGATAGTGGCGTTCCCGGTTCAAATCCCGGCTGAGGCAGATTTTTTTCTTGTTTCCTAAATTTAATTTTTTGGAAGTAATCGTTTCAACATTAAGATTTATATTAATTAAAATTTAAAAACTCGTGCGTTAACATCTTTAAAATGGAAATAACGTCATTCAAATATTAATTTGATTGAAACCTACGTTGATCAAAAATGGTACGTGTGTCGCTGTTCGGAAATACGTACAGTATTTCCCTGCAAATAGGGTGCTATCGAAAACAAGAAAATATCTTTTACAGCCTCGGTGGCTTAATTGGTTAACGTTCCACTCATGGAAAGTGGCGTTCCTGGTTCAAATGCGGGCTGAGGCAGATTTTCTTCCGCTGACTTTTTGGCAACAGTGACCGACAAACTACAAACACCAAAAACTAGAGTCTGGTTTAGTGAAAGATCCGAAATATGTGTTACTTCGGATTGCTGTATTTGTATAGGATAGTTGGCATTTCGTAATATTTGCTAACCAATTAGGTTTCTATAACCACTGGTATCAATGATTGAGTAAACGAATGTTCCAAAGAGTTTAACCGGAAACTATATTATTAAAACCAAAATAACCTGTATTTGTTTTTCAACTTGATTTTAATTTAATTTATTTTTCGCAGTAATCTTCCTTTATGTTACAATTTTTTTTTAATAATGATTTAATTTGAATTCTTAAAATTTATTTAGTTTTCTAAATTATTTTACTTTATTCTTACCTTTTTTAATTGTTTGACATACTTTCTGTTTGAATTTTTCAAATTCATTTGATAAGTTTTGCTTATAAACATCTCACTCGCTGAAGGGCGCGAGATAGTTTTTCTACAGAAAAACTATCAAAAGGAAAGATTTTGAATTGGTCTGTTCAATGTGTCTTCGTTGTGATTTTGAATTAAAGTGATAAATTATCAAATTGCCAGATAGCCTCAGCATAGTGGTTGTGTGAGGAGTAACGCACAAGGTATAATCAAGAAAAGAAACGTCCTTTCGATTATAATACCATATAACTGAAGAAAATTATAGAGAAACTAAATATGCAATGCTCGAATGCTAAGTTGGACGAGTGAGCATCCGCACCACTTGAACAGCTGAATTTATGCTGACTCTAGACTGCGACAGACGCGTGACGACGAGTGATCGACTGCCAGTTTGCCACTCGAACGATTTACGAATAATTGAACAGTAATGAAGGAACTGGTGGGTGAATATAACAACCTGGTCTAATACTTTATCACGATATGAAAAGAAGCACTCACTCGACGCGGAAAACAACGGAACAGTGTTCGTGACCTTGGCCGATGTCAGCAACTAAAAAATTTCAACGGCGTGTGCTTACCAGTTCGGCACACGCAGTTGGAACGCGAGAATTTACCTGAAACTTATTAGAGACAGGGAAAAAGGCACCTACCTGGCAGAACCCATAGCCCACGCCTTGATCCTCTCATTTTTGGGTATTTTGTGTTTTTAAAACCTTTAGATTTTCAAAATTTAGCCTGAGCATGGCCTTCTTCGTAGGAGCTAATAACAACGGGTGACATGGCGTCCGTCCCCTTCGACTCGTGCGAGGGATGGAAAAGAGCGCGCATGATCGTTGAGTTAAATAAAGAGAGAACAACAGAGACGAGTGGACTGCTAGCAAGGGTTCTACAGCGTGGTGGTGGATTCTTTACGCCAGGTTTTCGTCGTCTGTTACCCGTCGACGTCCCCAGGTTTGTGTTGACTTCTGTCAACCTGCAGGTCCATCGCAGCATCGTGGTCCTGGTCGCCTATCGCTCTTGAACGAGCAGAAATCTCATATACTGCGCATGTGCTAGGGGAACTCTTCTTCTCAGTCCTTGGCGAAATTAAAGGCTCAGTATGGCCAACCCCGAAGATTCTGACAATTGTTTTTGTGGGTGGTTCATCCACCCTATTTTTGCTCTCGAGCAGTACATGTAAACAATGGATTAAAAGGCAAGAAGTTAACAAAAATAATAAAATTCTAATTTACTTAAAATCTCGTTGGCTGGCAAGTATAATAAGTACTATCTCCTCCCACAATCTAACCTCCAAATCTGACAAGTTGCTAGGTTGTGTTCAATAATGAGTTGAGTTGATTTTGAATAATAAGGAATATAATCAAGTTTGGTGAAGTAGTTAAATAAGAGAAGTAATAAATAATAACTTAAGCTTTAACCAATTATTAGTCATAGAAACTCAGATCGTTCTTAGTAATACTCTGGCCGTTCGCAGAAGGCGTATTTGGCGGACTCATTGTTCTGAACTCATTTCAACAGTGAATTTTAAAGTGAAAATAATTAAAATTTAAGTGTTTTGTGCGGGGTGACCAATAACCCCGTCATTATCCCTATTGACGTAGGCTTTATGGCGCGTGTGTACACTCTGTGGTGCCGAAAACACTTAGAGTATCAGCACGTTTTACAACAGTCTTTGCGAAATCAAAGCGCCTACCTCTCGATAACTTGATGTGAACACAAAGCGTTTCCCCAACCACTGCATAAAGAAGCCACAGATGAAAGGAAGAAGCGACATTGAAGCTAACAGCGGAAAGCTGGCACCTCCTGAGAGATAATAGCAATCTCAGGGCAAGCAGGAACAATTACATCCAGGTAGCTCCTAAGCCCCCAAGATCTGGCTGTAATGAATACCTCCCTTCGTGAGGATATTTCGGAGGAGTTCGCCCACTGGACCATCAATTGTTTAGTTTATAGTGCGGCAAAAGCTACAAATCAAGCAGAACGTTGTTGACAAAATACGAGTATTATCTCAAGCATGGAGGATGTTACAGAAGAGGAAGGGATGGGTTAGGGAGAATCAATAGTTTCTCGCTAACCCATCGCGCCTCTTCAACGATCTTCCTGTTTCTGTCCAAAATTACGCTAAGCCCGACCAGGTGAAGACTTTTTGGAGAGAGAATATTATAATTATAAATATTATAATTAGAATATTATAGAATTATAATTAAATGAAAATATTATAATTAGAAAACTAAGAATATTATCCACTTCAAGGAGCTGTTTGACAACATCATAACATATAGGGAGGAATGTCCATCAATCACTGCCAAAGAGGTGATGCAATCACTTAGTGACTCGAAGAACTTTTACGTTGGAGGACAAGATAGTATCAACAACTTGTGGTGGAAGATGTTTATTTCTACACACCAACATCTGGCCCGCATCTTCACCTCATATTCAGTGTCGGAGACGCCTATTCCGCAGTGGTTAATGCGGGGACATACTGTAGGATTGTTTGAAGTATTAGGTCCGTGTGAAGGGAGACGTAGAAATAACGTGTCTCCAAAAAAGGTGTACCGGGCTGCCGAGAGAACCTGCTAATTGACAGGTGCGTCTGCAAAGACGCAAAAATCCACCAGCGCTGCCTGTAGATGGCCTGGATTGAAGGCTGTCATCCTTGGGTCATTCCGTGTCCTCAAGACACATGAGGATCTCGCCGCGCTGGACTGTCGTTGTGATTTCGTCGTGCCCTGGGACCAATGATCTCACGGCCATGAGACGTGCCCATAGGTGTGTTTATACCGCGGTTCTACTTGGAGCCAGTGTCATTTTTATAGAAGACAGTTACTCCGATTAGGACCCTACGTTCGTTGTTCAACCTGTTTTTTTTTTAATACGTTAAACGGTGCTTAACGAGTCCGCCAAATACTGAGATTTTATCTAAGGGGATGAATAGAGGACAGTATTCTGAATGTTTACTACCGTTTTTTTAGTTTTTAACCTCATAGTAAATGCGGAGGTGGAAAACGTACATGGAATAGTGCTTTTCAGGTCGCAAAATAAAAAGCTCCAAAATGACACGTAAAAAAGATTTAGGACAGTTAAACTTATTTAGCATTTCAATTTTCCAAAAAATAACAATAATAAAAGGCTTTTTAATTTCAATTTTCTGAACATATTAACGGTGTTTGTGGGTGAAACATATAAATATAGGATAGAAATAGGAAACTTTAGAATAAGAAAGTCGACATGCGACAACGCTAATTTGTGTGAGGCGCACGCTCTCGGCAGGTGCATACATGCACATTGCACACGTGTGACGCTAAGTTTCTGAAGCACTCGTGCATACACTTAGGGGTCATTTAAAAAATACGTAACGCTCTTTTCGAGGGTATGGACCCCCCTCCACCATATATGTTACGTAACTTTTTCAGAATAGCTTATATTTGAAAAAGAATTCTTTTAAAATAAAATATTTCTATTATTATTTTGTGCCTATGTATTTATGCAAATAATAGCTTAAAAACATGAAATTTACATACGCCACGTTCTTATGCTATTGGAAGGTTTGAGTTGTGGTTTTGTTGTTGTTTGAGCCTTTGTTCTCTTTGAAATCTCTCGTTCAATAATTCACAAAAGTTCCTTGCTGTTTCTTGTCACGATAGATAGAGGCTTCACTTTAGGGTAACGACGATTTTCTTTCTTATGTATTATTTTTATGTGATTTCCTGCGCTTTTTTTCGAGGTGAAATATATAAAGCGCAAACGCTGCAAGTGCGTTCAAAGAGATCTTTCTGCAACGATGGAACGTAAAAGTCATAGAGCATCTTTTGATAGCTCACATGAATTGGCTTCAATCCAATACTAAGGCGAGTTAAAATGGCAGCTGGCCTTAGTTTAAGAGCATCGTTCGGAGGAAATATAGTGATCCGAGGCAGATGAATTATAGGATATGGTGGTGTAATAAACCCAGGCGGAAGAGTGAGTCGAAGAGAGCTTCGCAAAGGAAGACAGAAAGATTGCTTGTCGCACTTCGTTCGCTGTAAATAATTTGGTTCAATAACATTTTGAAAATTGAAGCAATTATAAATATAATATGGAGAAGATAATTACCTGTAGAAAATACTGGTTGTCTCGAACATGCTGAGCACACTACGAAGGGCTGGGCGTTAATCAATTATTTTCTGAAGTTTGTACACCTGTTTTGTTACCTCCCTCCGATTCAGCCGCATTCAAGTCATTTCCTTCAACTGGCGCGACGTATTCTACGTATACAGGATAAGAGTCTAGAACGACTACCCTGAAGATTTCCTGCGAGTAAGTTCCCTTCAAATCCACAATTTTTCCAGCCCAGCGTTTGGTCCACCGTTTTACAATTTTCATTTATTTAGGACCAAGGTGGATTTCCATCAGGACATTTATCCGATGTAATTATTACAACTAGCTTTACAAGTCTATCAGAAGTTTTCATAGAAGAAGAGAAAGAATCCAGTTTTAAAAGTCTGTAAAAATCTTCGGCTTGTGAAATGGCTGTAGAGGAAGAGTGCTTGCCGCTTCTGATGGCCACATATGTAGGGCCCGAATAAGAAACAGCCTCAGGTTTGCTTATTAAGTCTTGCGATAAATTAATAACAGCATGCACTGAAGGTATAATTTTATGCTTGCCAGCAATAACCCAGTCATAGTCGGGGATTCGAACTCGATATTCCATGTTCATTAAAGTGCTGCTTGTTTGTTAGCCGCTGTAATAGCAATTCGCACCCTTGCTTTGTCGTCCTGAGAAATAAATAATACTTTATCTGGAGCAAGCAAAGATGCCAGGGTCTCCAGTGATCTGATTGTAGCTATACAAAACAGCTGGTCAGGGTGTTCCTTGTGCAGATCATTTTGAGCCCGACATAATTCAACAGGCACAGTTTTTACATGTCGCTTACCCTCAATCTCGTCTTCATTTTTTGATAGCAGCCTGTAATAAGCCGTAGATTTGCAGAATTCAAACCCTATATCTAGCAAATCTTTTTTCATACTTTCGAAAGTTTTGCAGCTTCTTACATTCTCTGTTTTACGTTTTGGATCTGCTGATGCGCCAAATGTAGCAATTTCTGCTATAACCCGTAGTAATTCGTGCTGATCTTCTTCTATTCGGTGTCTACCTCTATCATTTCAGTTTCGCATTTTCCATTTTTCAGCTGTTTTAGGATTACCTTTACATAAGAGCTTAACTTTTAATTTGAAAGTTTTTCTACATTTTTTGTTACCAATTTGCTCGCTTTTTGATTGGAAGAAGCTCTCCCGTTTTATCCTGCTAAATTTTTTTTAGCTGTCAAATTTCTTTCTCAGAGTGGGAATCAACAAAACCTGCATCTCTTGCCATCAGAGCAAGATTGAGTTTATTTTCCAGCACAGAAATCGCCGTGAAAAGTAAATCCTGAGCAGGTGTTGTGAATTTGCGTTGTATGACACATTCTGGACCCTTAGGATCATCCTCGTCACTAATTATTGGACTTTTTTGTACATCCCTTTCCTTTGCGTCCTAGAATCACAAGTTGAACAATTTAATTCACAAATGAAGATTTAATATAATCAATTAGTTTTGACAAATTGTGATTCCAGAAACTTTTGTTTACATTTTCAAAACCAAAAAATTGAAATGGTATCTAGCCGCCACCTGAATGTTTACTTCGTGGTTTAGGGCCTTCAACTACTAAATTGACTATTTCAGGAACAGTCGCTCCAGTTGATAAATCAGTCACTGGTGTAATATTTGACTTAGATTTTTCTTCATTGACAACAGAGGTTCGTGATCTAGATATGTTTTCTGAAGAAACATATGCAGATGAAGAAGGCATAGCTACTTCTTTTAAATTTCGGATCTCATCTGGAGTCTAATTAAATAACAAAAGAAGCAAATTTCGAAAAATTGCAATAAAATTTACGCTTATAATAATTTTGACCTCGTGATTTTTAGGAATATACATATTAATCAGAATATTATGGCATTATATTTTTTCATGAATCATGAAATTCTGCTGAATGTGTTTAATATGGAGAAGAATATAATTATCTTTTATTTCAAATTCAAGAACTTTGCTTAATTTTTACGATTTTTTTCGTTTCAAATTTGCCTTATTTACACTGAAGGGATTATTTTTACAATTTTGTGGATAATTTAAAAAAATTATACGTAAATTCATCTTTTAAACATATCTCAGAATACTGACAGATGTTTAATATTGTTTACTTATTTTCACAAAATAAAAAATTGGTAAATATTTCCCTAATACAGATAAATACAGCACCTTGAAAAAAAATTATTCCCAAATTTCTGACTAGATTCTGATAGACTTTATGAAACGCTTCGTTTTCTGGATATAGAAACTTGCTTTATTACCTGATTAAATAATATTAATATAAAAATTAATTGATATTTCATGTTCAATACTTCCACAAAATACTTTCTTATGATCAAAATTTCATATTTTTTTAAATTGAATCATGATGCTCTTGTAATATATTCTTATAGATATCTAAGCTATCATAATTATGAAAAAGTCGAGAGTACGTAAAGCTTTCAACTTACTTGGAAGATATAGTAAATAGCCAAAATTATGATAAGACACTGAACAGTTCTAATTATTCAACACATCACGGATATTTCAGCTACCAACCAGTCATTTATTCAAACAATGTTCTCGTGAAAGCCACTGAAACTGAAACTATCAGCTGATGTAAACATATAGGCCAGATAGGCTAGGTATCGAGAAGCGCCAAAGGAAACAAGGGCGCTATTTGCCTTAGAAGTGACGCGTATTTCAAAGTATTGCTAATTAATTACTAAGTCTACAATAGGAGGTTGTGTGATATAAAAAAATATCTTTAGAGCGTGACGTAAAAAAACACTGCGAGACACCCTCGCCCCTCGTAACGCATCGTAGTAATTTTGCTGACCCGCCTGACCCCCTCCTATATAGGATTTACGTATTTTTTGAACGACCCCTTACACAATTTATACCACTTACAAATTTCAATATGTCTGTAGTAAAAAAAGAAAATTATAAAGGGAAAACGGTTTGAAGAAACAAAGAATAAATAAAAGATGCAAAAGTTAGCATAAATTAGATAAACGTCAATATATAATTGAGTAAGGTGCAATTTAATCTACGAAAATCCTAGAGAACTAAGTATCACACTTGATTAATAAAAAAAATCTAATAAGGTCCATTGAAAGGTGAGAGGATATTAATAACAATTAGAATTCAAAAAGTAATAATATTCTTTGAAATTTACAAAAATTGTTAGGGGGAAAAATGGTCAAATTAGTTTAATTAATAAATTCTCGAACGTAACAATGTCTATTGTAGTTTATCTGGACCTAATAAATTAAATAACCTATAAGTCGATAAACAATAACTTTCCACGGATCGAAGAATACTACAAAAATCAATTCCAGCATTATGGATCTTTTTAAAGTCGCCAGTATCCTAAAGGATATTTTCTAGTTAAAAAATACCCAAGAAATCAGGGACTCGGTAAGCACCGCTATACAACTCATATTTGCGGACCTTATATGCATCACTTAACATACTTTCTTCGGCCCAATAAACATAATTGAGATACTCCTTGACGTCAATCGCGTCGCCTAGGTTATCTTTTTTAAACTAAGAAGTAAAACGCAATGCAGAACACAGGCTTTCTTCCTATGAAAACTGTAAGAGCATGGATTTACTTATCGTTTTCAATAATCGAAACAATAAATGTATATAAATTTGAAAAAAGTAACAGTATTGGGCATTTGAATAGTCTCACTATTACGGATGTTTTGAAAGTCATCAATATTCAACAAATATTGTTTTTAGACCAAGCAGACAAAAAACATTAACATCATATTATATTTTATATTTTATTTTTCGACAGTGAAAAACTCAACCGCATTCTTAGAGAAGACACGATGATTAATTGAATTATTCGCAATTGCAATGCATCCATTAATATTTTCAGAAATTGTTATGGGTTTTACTGATTCCAGTTTTATACGAGATAAATAGAAGAGATTTCAAACAGTAAGCTCCTTTAATTCCTTTATAAAATACCATATACTCAGCTTCTGAGGATGATGTTGAAACTGAGTTTTGCCTTTTACGATTCCAAAAAATTGTGTTTGTATCAAATCATTTAAAACATATCAGTAGTACTTTTTCGATCTAGTTCGTTACTAGCCCAGTCAGAAACTACAGAGCCTATTATTTTTTGGTGTTTATATCTACTTAGAAGATCAAAATATAGACATCGATCAGGACGAGTGTACAGCATAGCATACACCAAACAATCAATAAGGTTTCTACATGGTGAGGCGTTCCAAAAAGGCATCTTTCAGGGCGATACCATGAGCCCTCTGCGCTGTTGTATCACACTTCTGCCTCTATCTCTCGCACTAAAAAATTCTCCTGGATACCACTGCGGCGACACTAATCATCACGAGCATAAGTTCACTCATGTATTTTATCTGGATGACCTTAAGATCTATGCTTCTAGTTTAAGACAAATTTAGAGTGCGATAAATATCATCAAGGAGTACGAAAGAGAGATTGGGACGAACTTTGGATTGGATAAATGTGCCAAAATGCATCTGAAGAAAGGAAAGATTGCTGGCATTCCCGAGGACCCTGAGATTTTGGCTATGAGTGTTATTAGACATCTTGACACTGTAGAGACCTATACATATTTACGCGTGCCTCAAGACCGCATTCAACACGTAAAATCAGTAAAGAAATCTCGCTATAGCAGATACAAACATCTCCTTCGACATATTTGGTCTTCAAATTTTTCGGCGTTAAACAAGGTATCTGCGACTAAGATGCTCGCCATCTCGGTTCTTCTCTACTCGTTTGGGGTGGCGCAATGGACAAAGAACGATCTCACGGTCCTTCATATCGCCACACGTGAGATCATGCATATGCATGAGAGCTTGTACATCAATTCGTCCGTTTCGCAATTATACATCTCAACCCATCAAGGCGGACGCGGACTTCTGAATCTACAATATCTTAATAACAGAATGGTTCTAAGTACAGCTTATATCGTTGCAAATGGCAGAGGTCCTCTGCGAAATATAGTCAGGAAACACGAGATGATTGGCAAAGAAGCTTTCCTTTACACAGCCGCGGAGTAGGCGTCCGAGACCCTCGCCCTGAATTTTAACATCAAAAGTGAGGAAAGTGCATTACTCCATCTAGATGCTTCGCTTCTAATAGCCGAAGTAAAGAGAGCAGAGGTTGAAAAATTCCTCCAACAGCTACTCGGCAGGAAAATGCACGGAAACTTTCACAGAAATGTATAAAAACCGTCCTTGTCTAAGGAGCAAACTTTTGCTTTCCTCAGATCATCAAGACTTAATTCAATAGAGAGGGCTTTTTTTCGCAAGCCAGGTCAGTGTCATTTCTACCTTAGTATACCGTGACCTTATTTTATATCAAGAAGTTTCACGCGATAGGTGCAGAGCGTATCATTCACACTCTGAGTACATAGAACACATACTATCCAGGTGTCACACTCACGCGGGAAAGACGTATCTCTACAGACATAATGCGCCCCTAAGAGTACTTTATTACCACCTTTGGCGCTCTAAAGGTGTTGGCCGCGACCCTGCCCTGCCGAACGCTTCGGGAGAGATAGAGTCAATTGCCTCAAACGAGAAGTGCCAAATTTTCTGGAGCTACGATTCTCGGATAGCAGTCTACATTGCACACTATAGACCTGACATCGTTCTTAAAGACTTCGAGAAAGGAACTATTTTCGTAATCGAATTCTCGGCTCCGGCCAAACACAACATCACTGCCAAGGAGATGGAAAAGGAGGACAGGTATCAAGAATTTAAAAGGGAGCTACAACGACTTTACCCAGAATGTTCAGTTAAAGTAATTGTCCTTGCGATCGGTGCTCTTGTAGGTGCGAAAGTATCTCTGGTTCGTAACCTCAGAGCCATAACCGCGTGCCAAAAATATGTCAAGGCACTTGCGAGATGGATGCAGAAAACTGTCATCCTGGGGCCGCTTCGTGTGCTCAAGACACATGAGGGTTTCTCTGGCCTATCGTTGTGATTTCATCGTGCCCTGTGGCCAACCATCTCACTGTCTTGAGACGTGGCTATAGTTGTGATTTATCGCGGTTTTACTGCGAGCCAGTAGTATTTTCATATATAGCAGTTGCTTCCAGTGTGACCCTGTGGTGGTTGTTTGATCTGTTTTTCAAAAATTATATTTAGTTGAATGTTAGTCATAAGGAAAACGCGGGATTTCGCTGAGGGCGTGTGCTAATCTGAAAAACTACACCGGCTATGAGCGAAATCGTGGTAAAATTTCATCCGTAACCACGTCTCACGACCGTTTGTGACGAACTCAATACGATCATCTGGCAAAAGTCTTGTGCACCCTAAGGACACGGAGCGACCCAACGACGACCGCCATCTGCATTTTTTCTCAAGTGTCTTAGCATTTTGTTGACACGCAGGGATGCTTTTCAGGCTATCGACCAGTGAAAGCTTGGCACCTGCAAGACCGCTGATGATCAGGACGATTAGCTTAACAGAATATTCCGGGTACAACCGTAGCAACTCCCTTATAAGGTCTTTATACCTATCTTTCTTTTTATTCTCCTTGGCTATGATGTTTTTGTCAACTGGTGCTGAAATTCGATAACGAACGTGGTTCGTTTCTCGAAGTCAAGGAGAACTATATCAGCCTTGAGTGCACAACAGAAACAATTGTCGAGAATATGAAGTTCCAGCATATGCGACACTTCTTATTCTCGACAATTTACTCTATTACGCTAGGAGTATTTAGCAGTGTTTTATTGATGCTAATTTTAAAAGAATGACAGAAATGGTAATAAAGCACTCTTAGTACCACATTGTTCCTCTGGATGTAGGTCGTTCCTACATGAGTTGGACAACTAGATAGTATGTGTCTTAGATGTTCGGGGTGTGCATGACACGCTCTGCTACTTTCATCGGAAATGTCTTGGCTTAAAATGTGGGGACGGTATGCTAGAGTGGAAATGATACCAAAATGAAACCCTCCGTGCCCGACTTCAATCCGGGTGATTTAAGGAAAGTAAACGTTAGCTCATCCGACATCGACTGATACTCCACATTTCTGTGGAAGATGCCATGCATCCTCTGGTCGAGGAGCTGTTCACGGAAGTTTTTCTGCAGTGCTTTCCTAATCCGGGCTTTCAGCAGTGAGTACTCGAGTTGCATAAAATTTGATGAATTTTGCTCGCCCCCAATATTGAAGACAAGGACGAGTGTTTCAGCAGCCTCCTCCGCTGCTGTCCATTTGCGAGTATATGTGCTGTACCCAGAATAGTCCTGTTGTGAAGACACTCAATAATCAGTATTCCTCGACCACCTTGACGGCGTGAGATGTAGAGTTGCTGAACAGAAGACTTAAGGTGCATGCTTTTGTGCATGTGCATAACCTTTCGGTTTTTAAATATTTGTTTTCAATATTACCGTTATCAAGAAAATATAAACAATGATCCGCTGAAGAACGTTCAAATCCATGTCCTTTGAGTGCTTAATCAAAGCGTTCAAACCAGCATCTAGCTAATTGTTTCAAATAATATATAACCCTATTTAACGTACATACATGATTTTCTTCAACTTCAATCCCTCCCGGTACTCGCATATAAATTTCTTTCATTTGATGAACTATTAATTTTTATTGATTCACGAAGGCTAACATTACCCGAAACGTAGTTATTCTTCCGATTAGTGTAAAAGATTCATTAGAATCTAATAAATAGTCTTGACTGAAACCCTTTGCAACTACTTTTGCTTCATATTTTGACAAATTTCCGCTTGGATCGCTTTAAATCGCAAAAACCCACTTACAATCGACAATATATTTTTTAGATGGACAAGAGAACTATTATGTATTATTTCGTATAAGAGATGCTATTTCCTGTTTTATTGCTTTCTCCTGCTAAATTATATTATCACGGTCTTTATTCTTTCATTTGATTTGGCAATATTACAAACTGTTGATTGTGTAGTTATTTGATAACTATGCTCTTCATTATAAGCAATATTGGGCATATTTTTAATTCGTTGCCTTCATCGTAGTTTGTTTTTATTCAAGTCGCTTTGAGACCTCGAGTCAATAATTGACATTTTATTAACTTCGTCTATTATATAAACAGATTTGTGAATTTCACTCTCTTGTTTTCTACCGTGTTCTACAATTTTTTCAGTTCTGTCCTTTAATTTATGAATTTTCCCTTTTGATTGTCATCAATGTCTGCAGAAGGTAAAGGTCGTGAAATTTATAAATTGAATTCATCAAAAATGACATCGCGAGCTGTGATGAATTTTTTGTATGTACATTCAGTACCTTATAGCGATTTTGCTGATAACCCAAAAGTATCCTTTTCAATGACTTTTGGTCTAACTTACTAATTCAAGTTCTAACATGAATGTATAGAGAGCAAACAAGAAGTTTTTAATGATTACGTCTTTGCTTTTTATTGTGCTAAAGTTCATTCGGAGTTTTACTTTCTGAGATGGCTTTAAAGGGTGCTAAATTAAGTAAATATGTCGCGTTTGAAATTGCTGCCCCTCGTAGTTCTTTTCCTAAATTGGCACCGTGTACCATTGCACGGGCTGCCTCAACAAGTGTCCTATTCATGTTTTCTGCTATGGAATTCGATTGTGGTGTATATGGTTCTGTTAAATGATATTGTTAGCCCTTCTGTAGGCAGAATGCCTTAAACTCATTAGATAGATATTCAGTACCACTATCACAATTTAAATGAGCGATTTTTAAATTAAAATGGGTTTCGCTCTTACCAGCAAAGTCTTGAAAGACTTTGAACACTTCAGATTTATTAGCAAGTAAATGAACGACCGTGTAATAAGTGAACTCATCTATAAAAGTCACGGAACACCTTTATCATCTATTGTAGTGGGTGTGATTGAACCACATTTGTACATCTGAGTGAATAATAAGTAAAGGTCTTATGACATAAGACAGGTTCTCAATTTTTGAAAAAGAAAGGCGGACTTGTTTTTCACATACACAAGCTTCGCATATCTCGTATGTGGGGATTATCGCTTCTAGTTTATTATTATTAATTGAAATATCATTTCTTTCAATTTCAACAAATTATGACCTATCGATATGGCCTACGCGCTCATGCTGAATATTAAATGTGTTTAATGATGTGTTAAGTTATGCAATGATTTACCAGTAGAAATTGTTTTATCGCCCTTTTTAATTGCTACTCTTCCTGTATCGCTAAAGATAATACTCATGCCGTACTGCGAAGGCATACGAAACATTTTCTTAAATTCCAGAAAAACCTGGATTCGTAATGACCTTTGTGTTTCCTCTTTTGATAGCGTTCATCGTTTCGTTTGCACGATTAATTTGACTGAATTGTTTTGTTCCAAAATTTTGTCAATTGTTTTTCAATTTCTTCACACTTTTGTTATTTTATTTCTTAATCAGGGTTTTGAGTTTCTCTTAGCAAAATATTTTCACTTATTTTACCTCTTTTCATTTCGCAGCTTCACTTCGTAGTCCGAAAGTGTTGATTTTACGAATTCGAGACTCAAATTGTCTTCAAACAATGTTTGAATTGCAGTAACCAGAGAATCATATGAACTTGGTAATGTTCGTAATAATCTCGCAACTTTACTTGTTTCGTTTAAAGTTGCACCTGCCGCCTGTAAATCAACTATCATTTCGTCAAAATTTCTGAAATGTCGCACTAGAGGAATTTCCTGCTTACATTTTACAGTTAAAAGATTATGTTTTACTGCCAATTATGTCACCAAATTTTTCTTTTCATAAATTGAGTCATCTTTTCCAAATATTTCACTCGCGGTATTATTTTCTGAAGCGAAGCCGACCATATAACCGCTTAAGTTTTCAATTATCTTACCCTTTCCGATTCTTGCACTATTTTCCACTCAGTAATATCTTCTTCTGCAATTTACGCACGAATCCGGAACTTTCAACTGCTGTACTTTTCACTATCTAAGGGCTTAATGATTCTTCTTGTTCTACTTATTTCCATATCGGTTATAAGAAATAATATTTTAATGCGACTAATTCTTTTCATTGAGATATCTTTACGTTCAGAGAACCCATAAGACTGCCTCAAACTAGTGATGTGATTCCTTCCACACTCTACATTTAAGCATTTGTATTGTATGAGCAGTTTCTTAAAGAACACACACATACTTATCACCTCTCAGAAATACTCGCATAAAAAAAGCATTGGATTCAGATATTCTTGATATGAGTAATAATGAAATTCAATTTCAAACTTGATTTATTCTTGTTCATTATTCCAATAGTAGATCCTCAGTCTGTGAGCGAACTTTCGGATCCTTTACGTAAACGGTCTACCGGATGTTATGTAATCAATCACATACTGAACACGGGATGCATTCTGTCTTGCCCAGTCAATCTTCTTTTTCAGTTAATGCAAGCGTCTTATGATCTTTTGATCCATCATCGGTTTTAGACTTCGATTTGAATCAAGCTAAGCTCTTGCTGCACCATAAACTGAATAATTGATGTCACATAGGTAAGACTTCTTCGCGAAATCCTCACGAAGGGAGGCATACATTTCAGCCAGATTTTGGGGCTTTGGAGGAACCTGGATGTTGATATTCCTCCTTTTCCTGGAATCGCTATCCTCTCTCAGAGGGTGCCTGCTGTCCGCGATTGGTCTTAAGTTTGCTTTCTCCTCTTTGTCTTTAGATTGCTCATGCTGCGGTTGAGGAAGCAATCTGCGTTCATATCCAGCTTGCGAGAGGTAGACAGCTTGCTTTTATAAGGTTTGTTGCCTTGTGAGCATTTTGCCGGTCCATTGTCGTGTTTTTATCCAAATTACTTTCAGCATCTTCAACTGGGTTTGATGGTGGCATTCCTTTTCCGCGAGCAGCAAGGGAAAGTGTTTGTCCATCCTTGCATAGGTGCGCATACAAGGATAAGGCACATACTCTAGGAGGTCGCCGATATCCTAGAGCTACCATTGCAGGACAACTCATTTAGGTGGCATTCAGCTTTCGTAAGGGCTGCTAAGCCTCATATTGGGGTTCTTTTTCTTCGGGACAATCAATGGATAATTATCCGCCACTGCTTATTAAGTATGGCAACCATATGTAGAAAAAATCCTTGGCACAGGGACCATCTATCCGTATCCCGAGGATACGTGCGGTAGCTTTTTCATAGGCCCTCCGGTTCGATTCCAAGGAACCGAAATTAAAATATTTAGTTCATGCTATTTTTCAGCAACCTCAGATCACTTTATTTTTGAATTATGCAACTTTGCCACAACCTTAAACATATTTTCCCCAATCTTATGCCGCTTTTCCCAAACTTATGTTACGTTGTTCGACTTATATGCCATCTTGCCCTATACGTAGTATATACAGTTTTTGTACTTTAATTGACTAAATAGAACAGAATGAACAGTATAAAAACTGTAAATTTGAGTTGATATTAGTAGAACTATATTGTTTATTTTTTTTTGTTTGACCAAAGGTTTTAAACTGAATAAAAAAAAAATAGTTGCAAAAAATTTTTTTTTTCTTTCAGCGTGCAGACATCTTGCTAGCTGACGTCAACAATTTGCAATACCTTATATAAATTTGACTCTAGCGT
The DNA here is from genome assembly GCA_011634705.1 of Andricus grossulariae. Taxonomy (NCBI): domain Eukaryota; kingdom Metazoa; phylum Arthropoda; class Insecta; order Hymenoptera; family Cynipidae; genus Andricus; species Andricus grossulariae. Next base: position 16,528 of record JAABKJ010004379.1, read on the forward strand.
ATTTTAGTTGAAGCATATCAGACGTGGGAAAATTTTGAAAGGCTAACGGTATCAACGTTCAATGTGTTTTTGGCGTGTTCTAAGATTGTTTAAATTCAGTTCTTTTGAGACCCTTTTAACATGTACACTCCACATTATTTCTTCATTAGATGACTACATATTTAGAGGAACCTGACGTATCAAACGCTTGATAAACTGAATTTTTGAAAGAGAATTTTATTTCAAAAGTTCTGTCGATGTATATTTATTTCAATTTGTTTTTGCCTTGTTCTTAGATTGTTTTATTTCCGGTTTTTGACGTCTTTTTTAGTGCATTTTGACTCTACTGTAATTATTTATCAAAGGAGTGCAGATCATCAGGGAACGAAAGCTTAAAATCAAGTTAAAAAAATGTCACTGCGACACGGATTCTGACACCTCCTTTAATTCAGTTATCACAGTAAGAATTCTATAAATATTGCAGGGTGGTTTTCTAAATCTGAATCTTCCTTCAATATACTAAATTTTAAAACCTTAATCATCGAGAGCAGACATGCCCAGCCATAAGAAATTCCCTTCGTGAACAAATGGTCCGATTCAACGGTTATTCCTTCTGGAGAGCGGGAGTAGTGGCAGAGGCGTGTGGAAATTTCTCTTCCAGTAACGTCATGTAGCCCTATGGATACGAAATATCTGCGGGGGTGCTTGGGAGCGACTTACTTTTGAATATGAAATTTTAATAGCAACTAGAGTTTTAATTATTTTATTTCCGTACGTTGACATTTATTTTCAATGAAGGTTATTGAAAACTTTACAAAGTATTTCTTTGTTGTACATTATTGAATATTTCAATATCACTTTTTTGTACATTGTATGTACAATTACATTGTACACAAATGTTGGCTGATACTTTTTGAATAACAACAATATATTAACAATGTGCACAAGGTAGAAAGGTAAGTTGTGGAAATGAAATATAATTGTGAAATCTCAATACTATTCAGTATCAATAAATTAAGATACGTTTCATGAAATATGACATCAAACATAATATTCGAAATATATCAATATATAATATATTCTAACATTTGATTTCTATATCTCATCTTTCCACCTTGTGAATAATGTTAATATTTTGTTAGTCTTTGAAAAGTACCAGTCAACCAAAACTGTGATATTAAAATTTTCAATAACGTGCAAGAAAGAAACATTTTGTAAGTTTTTCTATACAATTATATTCATTAAAAAATAATATAAAAATACTGAAATGAAATAATTAAAGCTCTAGTTGCTATTAAAATTTTATATTGAAAACTTAGTTGCCTCCAAGTACTTCTTCAGATATTTCGTATCTGTGACGTCAGTAGAGGAGAGATAGCAACACGACTTGTTACTATTCCCCCTCTTCAGAAGAAATAGAGGTGGAAGTGGACCATGTTTTCCTGAAGGGAATTTCTCCTAGTTGGGCATGTCTGATCTAGATTAGACTATGGGATGAGATTGCGAGAAGTATTTAAAGGTTATGAACCTCAAGAACCTTATGACCTTGAGGTAAGAGTCGAAAGAACAGAACAGCCATGCAAGTTAAAAACAACATAATGTTTATAAATTTTAGAATTGTTCTTGCATACTCACCAGATGCATATAATTTTTCATTCGGATTGTGTATTAAAATCACTTAACTAACAACTATTGACTTTTATTTGCATCATTTTAGTGTTTTTACCCATGGTGTGTACTGTATGTCATGCACTGCTGTAATTTATTTTTCTTCCTATCCTCAGCCACAGTTAATGAAATGCAACTCCACGTTCATCACAACCATTGGCACCACTGTCAAGTGTCTTGCAACGTTCAGGCCGTGGATGTAATTATCATCTCACTAGGATGACGTATCCTTTCCTAAGAAGCTCTCTGAGATAACTATTAATTCGAAAAATTTCAGTAATGCTTTTGAAGTCACCATCATATATGTAGGGCGCAGCAGCGATTTCTTTTTTTATGTGGTATATTTTCATAAAAGAGTTCCGAGCACACACACTTGGGCAAGAACTACCATATGCCAAAGCCCGATTAATATCGGACTAATAGCTGACATAAGAATTGTGTTTCTTGCTTCGTCCTGGAATCTGTGCACACCACGTAATTACTTGTTATTTCGGCAAATGCTGCGCTGCAACAGGGATAAAAGAACTCAATGGCAAACAACTTTTGAATTCTCAAGCCACCTGTGGTAACTCTCGCTTCAATTAGAGTACCTCGCACTCTTTGATGGCAATGTATCACATGAGGAAAAGGGAACAATCGTTGCTGCGCTCTAGGGAAGAGATGATGACGACGACCTGCTGATCCAGGTCCACGTCGATTTGAGGGACTTCACTTCGAGGTCGAGAAAATGATTATTAAATCCACGGAATGACGGTTCCAGCACACTTTAAAGTATTTCTGTAAGACAATAAATACACCGAGGATGAGGAGCCGCACCAGCTTCTATTAATAACTGTGGCCAAGGACGGAAAAAAAGTGAGTTACAGTAAAGCATGACACATATTACATACGATTTAGAAAAAAAAATCTGACGAGTTAAGTAGTTTTGATACGTAATTCCAAGGAAAAATATTACATATATTCTCGTAATGAGTAGGCGATCAAATTTATAAAAGTTGTTGACCTCTTTTCATGGCCCAAGGAATTATAAACGAATAAAGGGTTGATATAATTTAATTTGTGAATTTTTTTAATAAAAACTTTTTCTTAGGTGCCGAACCCCAACATAGATCTAAGCTGACACTGAATTATAAGGAAGATGCTTATGAACTAAGATCTTCCACAGACGAATTAGATCTGCAAGATCCTATTCACGTACAAGATTACAGGAGGGAAGCAAAGCGAAATTCTAAAATACGAAACAAGGATGGTACTCAATCTGAATGTGGAATTGCAATGAAATTTCAGGAAAGAGAGCGCAAGGATAGTAACTGTTCAGAAATAATTTTACTGAATATAAGTGGAAGAACATCAAGATTGTCATCCGTAGGAAGTCAAGGCTCCGGATATTCTGGAAAGCTTTCTGTTATGTCTAATATGTCTTCAAGGTAAAAAATCTGTTTTGGGAAGTAACGAGTTGAAAGTAACGAAGTTTCTCAAAAATTTACAGTTACAGTAACTTTTGCTTTAACTTGGTTACTTTTTTGAACAAGTAATTGTTAAGGCTACTGATGTAGTTCCACTTTTTCCATTACTTATATTGTAATTTTTTAAAGACGTAAATACTCTCATTATTACATACTATTTATTTAATAAAAACCTAAATTCCATTTCCGCCTTAACGGGGTAACTTTTACTGGATATTCAAGTAACTGTAGTTGGTAACTGTAAATCTAAGCATATAGTTATATTACTATATTATTCTCTTTTGTATAGCATTTGTTAAAACATCACGGTGGGCCTCAACCAATTTCTACCTAATATTTGGCGAGACCGTAAAAAGACTTTCCCTCCTATGTACACACTATACCTTACGTGATAAGAGTATGTTTGCATGAGGTACAATAACGAATGGGCATGCGCATGGCACCTACTCTGCTTCTCCAAAACACACACGAAAAAGCAAAATTTCTTACTAAGTATGTCCAAAGCTAACTAATTGAATACATAATTCCCAGCAGCTCCTTCTCAGTTATCATGAATTTCGATTCAGCCAAGTTCAGACATCGACTTACCAAGAAAATGAATTTGATGTTAGCCATCGGAATGACATAGACAACATACCCCACTAATTTTAAAATCACATGCATCCGTTAAGAGTTTATAAGGTAGTCAAGCTTACGCAGTTCACGCATGCAGGCTTCATATTTTCGAAAGCTCAATCGCGAACATCTGTCCAGACCCAAGTAATATTATATTTAAGAATATTTCTAATCTGTTCTAATAAATTAGAATGATACGTGGAATAATTGCCTGTAGAAGGTACAAATACTCATAAATTCTTGAAATTCTTGTCGATTTTGGGGTTTTTAAACAGTCAAAATAATCTCAAGTTCATTCGTTCATGGTCTTACTCTAGTCGCCGAGAATTCATGACCCAGGAGTTTGACCTCTTTTGGACAAAAAACCGATTTCTCTAATTTGAGGATACAATTGTTATCTTGCATGGCAGTAGGAACGCATTCTAAACTTTTTAAATGATCTAAACACACGGACCTATTTATCCTATTTAACTATACTTCTCAAAGGATGGCAGTAGGAACTATCGGATCATTCAACTATTTCTGCTAGCAAAATTTTTTGAATTGATTTATCAACGGCTCCTCTATTACCCACTGGTATAGGGTAGGTTTTTATAACGAATGTCTTATGATGCTTCATATTTAAGTTATAATGAATCGCGTCGAATTCATTAATTTATTTGCATTGCTGTAGAGAATTCACCTCTTTTCTTATCGCTAATTATATTTCTACATACCTTCACAATCGGATTTTCCTTATTCTTCATTTCAAAATTATTATCCATGTCAATGACAGCAATAACATTTTTAGATGAAATACTTTTATTATTTAGAAGATAAGCACAATTAAAATTATAAGAGTTAAAACATTAACATAAACTTTCAAAACATTTTGAGGATGGAACCAGATTGATTGTTGTCTGCTTTGCAATTTCAATATGTACTGACGACATTTTATTTATTAAATGATAATCAGACAAATCAGTTTCCGCAAGTGAATTCAATTCTAAATCAATGATATTATTTTCATAATTAATTATGGCTTTGTTCCCTAGGAGCCAATCATTTTCTATAATGATCGGGTATAAAAGCTTCGGGACGACAAGAAAGCAAGATTGATATTTTTTATTTTCTATAATAAATTCATTAAGGTTTTGTTTTTTAATCGTGTTAGGTGAGCCAGCGAGTTGGATTATGAATAATGATCAACATAATTATGAATTAGATAACATAGAGACCGGGAAGCGTGCTCGAGTGTACAGACTCAAGCGCCATCTTACTAATCGTACTACTTGAGTCAAAGGTCTGTCTCTGGACACCCCCACAAGACCATTTATATTTATTCAAGAAAAGCCATTTCTACATATATTTTCGTTTACATGTATGGTACATAATTCGCACGTTAAGCTCAGACTTGGTAACTGGTCGAGTTTCGGAAATAAAAAGGGTTCCTACAATCAGTAAAATAATAATGCAACGTTTCGAACAAATTAAGTAAATAATTTATTCTATACCTAATCATGGAAAAATAATTATGAATTTAATTTAACAATTATAATGGTTGATATTCTCCGGCATGACCTGATTCTCGAGGAAAACAATCGTATTCTCAACTCATTTACAATGTGATCTTGAATCCTAATCTAATTCTTAAAAACTAATTTAACTCTGAAGAGCTAGACTTTTCTACTCGGTACTGCATGTTAGGTAATTTCTAATAACTTAGAGACTCTAAATTGTAACCTAGAATTGATGCAAATAACCTTTATTCACAACGCAATCTAGTCACTTTCACAAAACTTAGTATAATAACTCACAAGAATCAAATTTGGTAACTAAGCTTCAAATTCCATACTGTCCATAGCCTTGATATCAGAAACCTATTAAGAGACGAAAAATCTAACTACGACTAATAGTGATACCACTTTATGTGGAACCGTTGACTCGGGATGTCCACAGGGAGGAGTTTTATCGCCTTTCTGTGGTGCCTAGTAGTGGATAAACTACTTCATATACTCGAGTCAGGGTCACCACGTCATAGCCTATGCGGACGATATACTGGTTATAGCGCGCGGCCATCATCTCGATGCTCTCGTCGGAGTAATGCAGCAAGCACTGATGATAGTGGATTCATGGTGTAAGAAAACTGGACTATCGGTTAATTCGAGTAGGACGGACGCGGTTGCTTTCACCAGAAGGTATAAGTGGGGAACCATGAGTTGACTGAAACTTGGAGGACAAGAACTGGAAATCAAAGAACAAGCTGAATATCTAAGAGTAATTCTGGATAAGAAGCTATTATGGAACGGGCACCTGTGGAACAAGTGCAAAAAGCTAGTAGCGACTCTATGGCTCTGCAGGAGAGCAATAGGAAAAAGCTGGTGCTTGAAACGTGAGACACTCATGTGGATCTACACAGCGATCTTGCGACCCAGGCTCACCTGTGCGGCGGTGGTCTGGTGGAGCAGGGTTGATTTGTCCACTGTAAAGTCTTGACTGGAAAAAATCAGGTGTTGATTTTGAGAGGCATCACTGGTGCCTCGAAGCTGACACACACGATGGCACTGGGGGCACTAATAGCGTTGGAGCCCCTCCATCTCATCATCAAGGCCGTGGCTGCCGAGGCAGCCTGGAGACTAAATTTGGTAAATGACAGAAGGACCACGACAGCAGTGAAGATTTCAGTGGAAATCGCGAGGAGGCCGACCTTGAACATGCCCAGGAACAAAATAGCCACACGCTACCTCTTCGACAAAAAGTATCAAATTAGCCTATCCACGAAGGAGGAATGAGTTAACAGCGACGCACACCTGCCCAGTGATGGAGACAACTGGTTTACAGATGGCTCCAGGAACGAGGAGAATGCAGGAGCGGGTGTATATCGTAGAAGGAATGGAATGGGCTTCACAATCGAGATGGGGTCCTACGCCACAGTTTTACAATCTGAGATTATGGGCATAATCCAATGCGCCTACAAGGCAGAGAAGTATGACAACAAAAGAAACATCCATATCTGCTCAAAACAGCAGATCTGCTATATTGACCTTGAATGGAACAGCGACCACGTCGCTATTAGTATGGGAATGCTTTGAGGCATTATATACATTGGCGGTGGAAAACCGAGTTACTCTGCTATAGATCCCTGGACACAGCGGTATTAAGGGCAAAGAGATATCGGATAGGCTAGCCAAACTAGCAGCAAGAAGAAATTTTCCTGGACCGGAGCCAGTTGTAGGTATTTCCAGTATATCAGTCACTGAAGAAATTACAGTTGGCTGACTGAGAAACAACAGAATGATTGGGATTTGATCACTGGTTGCAGACAGGCCAAAACGCTCTTGGCTCAAAGCTCAACTTTAACCGAGCAAGGGAAATACTCTAGCTCGGGAGACACGAAATCAAAGTCCTAACAGAAATGTTTCTATGAAATGGAAACCTCGGATCAGCCACTTGACTTAGTCCGTGGCTATGATGGAAAACCGTGTTCTTCTTAACCCGAAAAGTAAAAGAAAAATTAATAATTATAATAATAGGCGTAGGGATGTGGCGACCCCATCGTCGGAGAGCTACGGCTCTCGCAGTCAGCCACGTTGCGTTGAGCTAACTCCTCAACGCAAAGAATTATGCGGTTACGTCTCAAGTATCACGCAATGCCACCCACAATAGGCATCTCTCGGATGGAGGCCATGGCTCAGTTGGAAGTGGAAATAGGAGGGACATGCTTACGTGTTGGCAAAGAAGTTCACTGCCGCGAAGAGGATTCATGCAGAGGTTGCATGAACGTTGGGTCAATATGCACCTGGAATATGCTCATAAAACGCCTCAGTATTCAAGAGGTCAGGTGTCCTTTTTGCGCAAAAACGGATATAAAGTTCCTTATCGGCAAGAAGAAGAGCAACATCCTCCAGATAACATACCACCCGTTCCAGCAAGACCACCTTCACAGATAGGTGATAATGCAAAAATAAGAAGCAGGAGATCTATCCACCAAAAAGTCTTTCTCAGGATGGACAAATTATCAAAAGCTAATAATGCTCTCCCCGATTTTCTCCCCGAAGATGTGAATCTCTGGAATCTGAACTATGCAGTTTACGAAAAGGCGGTGTCCCTGCTTAGCGACAACAGAAGTAACGGTACTTCAGTACGCCTCAGTAAGACTCGCGAGCGTATTGCACAGCTTCAGTTTAAAATTGAAACGGCGAGACGGCATG
>JAABKJ010004380.1:0-24445 GCA_011634705.1 Andricus grossulariae
CACACATTACTACTATCCAACCGAGCAATTCACGCCTACCCCGAAAGGGAAACGGCTTAATGATATAATAATAATAAGTAGTTGATTAAAAAAAATAGTTTAATTTTTAACCATATATTTGAATTTTCACCAAAAAGATGAATGGATGAATTTGGTGAAGATGAATTTGCAAACAAAAAATACGTGTTTTCTATAAAACAATTGAATTTTCAACAAAAAGGTTACTTTTCAACTATATACTTGATGAATGCTCAATGGAGCCTGTAATGCTTGACATTTTAACGGAAAACTATTTTAATTGGAAATAAAAAACAGTTAAATTCAACCAACGAAGATGAATTTCCAACAAAACAGTTGAATCCTTAACAAAATACATGAATTTTCAACCAAATAGTTGAATTTTCAACTAGAAAAGATCAATTTTCAATTAAAACAAATATTTTTAACCAATAATGAAATAGTTACATTTTCAACTTAAACTGGTTAAATTTCCAACTCTAAAGATGAAGTTTAAACTAAAATGATGAATCAACGAAAGTGTAATTGATGATATTTGAACGAAAAAGAGTTTAATTTAAATCAAAAACAATTGAAAGCAATAAAAAAATACGAATATTCTACCAACTAGTTAAAGTTTAAACCAAAGAGATGAATTTTTAACTGTGAAGATTAATTTTCTACTAAAAAATACTAATTTCCAACAGAATCTATGAGTTTTGAACTAAAAAAGATAAAATTTTAACTGCATAGTTGCACTTCTAACCAAAAAATATATTTTTTTAAGTACAAATATAATAGTGAAATTTTTAATTAGAAAAAAGTAGATTTTCAAAAAAGATAAGCTTTTAACAAAATACTTGCATTTTCAACAAAATAATTAATCTTTCAATCAAATAGTAGAATTTTTAACCAAAATAAAAATTTAAACGAAAAGTCGAGAAAAAGGCGAAATTTCTTGAAAACCTTTGAGAAAAAATATTTTTTTTTTAAAAGGAGAAATGAGGGGAATATGGGAAAGAGTGTGAAGTCTGAAACACGAGAGTAATTTTTAAACAGTAAGTTATTATTTTACATCCACTGAAGCCTTCCCCCAGTTATCAACCCTTTTTGGGGTGCCCCCCCCCCCCCCGTTGGTAAAGTAGTTTATGGACGATCCCTTATTTACTATTTGCGTTCCCTTATGTAACAGAAGTTTAAAAAATAAGTTACATAAAGTTCATCAGCTTTAAAACAATGTACAATAACAAATGCTTTGATTTATTTTTATCTCTTCGAAGAGGACAATATGAAAATTCCCTACAATCTCAAGTGTATGGTTTAATTTCATTATATACTATATACATTAGATACAAGTCATCATAATATCAGAAGAGTTCGCTATAGAATCATTGACATAAGTGAAAAATATATTTTCTGTTAATAAATCTTTTCAATATAAGGGGGAAATTTTAACGAAACGATTCAATCGTAAGAAAAGAAGGCATCACTTACCATAACGAGCATAAAGTTTTGGTTCAATTGCTGAGCATTCTCTAATTAAAACTGGAAACGAAGGATTGTTCTTCTTCAAAGATACATATTGTTGTTCGATGAATTCCCTAAAGAACAAGAACATAACCTATAAAATTGTATTAAAAAGTGCAAAACCTGCGATTACTGTTTAAGAAGAAAATAAATAACGAACAGTAATTAGAGAATAGTTACTGTACTTTTTTATCATCTTACCTAACTCCTTGACTCGACTTTGATGTCTGACAGAGAAGAATTCTTAATTCTTTTAAATGTGAACCTAATTTCACTGCGGCCATCTTGCTAAATTTTCTGATTCGACGAGCACTACTCAGTTCATGTAAAAGCTTGTTGTGACTCAAAAACATTTTTAATTCACTACTTTACAGACATAAAACGCAAATTCAAAGCTTTTTCATTTAGTTTTATAAAAAATAGTATTTATATATACATTTCGACAGCTTTTTAAAATAGTTTTTGTACACTTCCTTTTAGTTATGAAGCGGGAAAATTCAAACGCTCAATTTTTTCGAACAATCTGAATGTTTTTTGAGTATACATATTTTTGGGTCAGACTTCAATTATTCTCAAAACGACATATATACTTTTACACTTTTCTTGGCTACGTCATCAAATTAAATAATACTTAAAAAATTTAAAAAAAATAATATTAGAAGAAAAACTGAACAGATGTTAATCAGGTAAAAATAGTATTATGTTGTTTTGATTACTTTTAATTTATTATTGAAATGTATATTTATAAGTTTGTGATGGGTTTTCTATACATGCATAAATGTCCCAAAAGGATGTACATGTGAGTTATAAAATAAAGATTTATTTATAAGTTAAATTTATTCCTAGAAATAAAAAATGGATGGAATATCCAAATCCAGTAAATTCACCAAAATGGAAGAGTATTTAAAAAAATAACTAATGTAAAAAGTGATGACACAACCACCACTATTCAGTGAGTGCTTTCCATCTTTCATAAAAGATTATACAGATGATCGCATCAATGTTTCCTGGTACCATCCAGAATTTTCACAAAGCCGGTATCCACCAGGACAGAAACGTATATATTTTCTATTTTATTAGAATATAACAATAAACTTGAGATTATTTAATTAGATTTAGAATATGAATTTTTCATTTACATCAATGTTTGTGAAATTTAGGAAGCGAAGCATGCACTTTAATTTGCCTTCTCTTAGCTCAAAGAATTTGTGAAACAAAATTAAATGTACGGTCAGTAGAAGAGTGTCCAGAATTAAATATTTTAATAGCAGAATCAATGATTGAAGGAAATGACACTCACGCTTGGATTTTAGAACAAGGGCTTATTTCTCATCCTTATTTAAATACAGTTGAAGCTTTAGAATTTGGAGGAGACAATTTGAGCACACTCAGAGAATGGGTAGGTATTTTTTTTTAGAAATTTAATTTCTGTAACCAAAAAAAGGTGACATAAAAAAGTTTTGTAGGTAAAATAAACATGTAAATCAAGGCTTATTAACACATTGTATTAGTTAAACTAATTACAAAAATTGAACTTTGTCTTTGATACACTTTCTAAATAGAATCATTTCTTATCAGGCGCGCGGTCTATACGTAAGTCACACAATCGGTAGTCGACAAGTTTGCATTTTTTTCTTTGGTTTTTTCGAAGGATTCCAAAAGAAAACTAAAAGTTCTTTCAGATTTAAGACGAAAAAATGAAATACCTACATTTAGTTAAAAAAATAGTTTTGTTGTTTCCTTTGAAAAACAAAATTTTCTTTGGCGGCCGATTCTGCGACATTAGCATGAATATTAGCATGGTCAATTATCAATTGAAAAAAGGTGACCAATTTCCAAAATAGGTGAAAAAATCTGTCTTCTAATTTATAGAAATTTCGAGTTATTTATGAAAAAATCGAAAAAAGTTTATGCAGGAACATTAGGTCTTTTCTGAAAGATTGGTACTTGCATCCGAAGTCTGAAAACTTGTTTATGCTTCTTATCACCTGTGGTCGAACGATTCTTTTCATTTTCCAAGAAAATATCAATAAGGTATTATTTAATCTTAAGAGAAAATCAATATTTCCAAATTGTCATTGCTCTCATTTTCACTTAAGGTTTTGTTGTTTGATTCTCATGCACACAATACTACCGAAAACATCAGATTTGGATTGGTTGTTGCTCAGGTAAAAGATTGAAACTAATAAAATTCTAAGTTATAGAATATGACAAAAATGATCATTTTCAGACAAAAATAGATAATTTGGAAGTGTTATGTGACTGGTACATCGATGCAGTTTTGCACGGTTGTTATAATGTGCACGCAGGCCAATACGAACTGGCTTTTATATATCAACGTGGAAATGCAACACGATCTGCTGGATCGTGCACCTGTTACAACTGTTAATTTTAAAAAAAACGTATGATGATTCCCTTGAAAATTATATTAAAAATACATTGTTTTTAGAAAGATTAAAAGCACACGTTCTTCTCACTAAAATGATTTATTTAATCCAACTAAACAGATTAATATAACGACGAATTTATTTACATTATTTACAACCTTTCTATGGGCTTTTCAAACTCTGCGCATTTCTGGCAATGCTGAAGTAAGTTCTTCGAGAAAATAATATCAAAGTCTCTATGTCGAGTTTGAATTACACTGTATGTAGCGACTTAGAATATCGTATTTCGGAAATTAAAAATAAGGGTTTCTAATTCCTTCAGCACTGCACAAATGTTACCTAGCATTAACAATTTTTATGAATACTCTTCTGAATTACGTTACACGCAAACGTATGAGCATCTAAAATGAAAATGTATGAAGACATTAAACGTCAACGAAGAACTTGTTACTATTATATCTAGTAATGTCTAAGAATTACGTAAATATACGATATAAATCTCTTTTTCCATAAATCATCAATATTGTAACCATGTTACGAAAGATTCATATTGTACATACAAAACAATATGTTTATTCATTTCCAAGTGTGTAGCTATTCTAGTGTTTAAGCATCAGTAAAATAGAGACGGAATGATCCTGAAATATCTAAGATTTCTAATGTAAATATGTCACCTTTTTATACTTTATCACAAAAGGAGTTCTGATGCAGTGTAAAATGTGGAGGAATTTAATGAATGTCGTTTGAACTTTTACATTAATTACGTTGAATGTTTTTGTAGCTAATATATAGAAATACAGATTGATTATTAAAACACACGAGCGTTAACTGTTATCACAGTTGCATCGACTATGAAAAAATACTAGTTCATGATGGATGAATATCACATTTGAAAAATGCAAATTGCCTTAAACCCTGATTTCTTTACATCTCGTTAAAACTTATCCTTTAATTGGATTAAAATTCTTCTACCGGGAATTCACACTGAGGATATATTTTAACCAGGCACGAAAAGAAGCCAGAATAGCAAATATATTTAAGATTCATGTAATTATCTTTGTTATTCGTACACGGCGCTTTAATCAGCCGGTCGTGAAATTATTGTACCGTTTTCCTACGTATATCAATATATCGAAGATGAATTCTGAAATAATCGGTTACCCGTTACACCTCGCATTACACCATGAAACATTTTACATCGACATAGAAGGGTGTTTAATCCCTAGAGATGTAAAATTTTAAGAAATGAGTAGAGTGTTAAACGTTTCAAGCTAAAATGTTCATGTTTAATTCCTCTTTTGTTAAATTCTGATTCTGGTTGATTTCTTTACATCTCTAGTAACCTCTTTTCGGATGGAAATGAAATTTAAATATATCAGGAATAGAAAAAGAAAGGTAATTTATTTTAATCTTAAGAATACCGTAACGTGGTTATAAATAATAAAATTTGGATCTATAAAAGCAAAAAATATCTCGCCTGGAGTTTGAAAAGAACTAATAATTTGCTTTGTATACTCAACATACTTATATGGTACAAGTACATCACTTTTAAGTGTATAGGGCGTATCTTCATCAGTAGCTTGTTTACAGTCCTCTAGCAATCACAATCTGTAAAACGCATTAACTGATTTTCTGCCGTACCTTCTACTTGATTTATCTGATTCTCTAATCCACTTCGAAAATGTTATTCAATGACGTTTTATACAGCTTTGGTAATTGAGCAACAATTTTATATTCTCAATTTTTATACATATGAAAATACCCTAAAGATATTGCTTTGCACACAGTTATATTGCTGAACTAAATATTGCTTCTCATATTTACTAGTAAAAATAAATCTTTCAATCTGAATTGTGTCAGAATTTTTGTACTCTGATTTTATGCTTGGTTCTGGCAATCAATCGATTCAATTCAAGAAGATGCAATTTATGCAGAAATATATATATATATATATCAAGTCTTGTTTCGTTAGAAATAAATTTCATTCCCTATAAGAGCAAATATAAAAGATAAAATTAGGTATTCGTAAATATTCAGAGCTTGTGTAAAATTCTGTGTACAAATCAATATTGCCAATGGGAAGAACAGTATCAAGAGATTAGAGATTGCGCGCTGTAGTAACTAAATAAATAAAGATTTCAAACTGAATTTTAATGACCTTATAGAAAAGCGTTAAAGAGTCTGAGGAACTCGTGGTTGTGCCCACTCCACAAAATCATCGATCAACACTGGCCAGGCTCCTTCTTCATCGTAGTTTGTCATACTAGCGTTTATCATGAGCGCAAAATCTAACAACAAATTCCACGTGTCTTTTGGAATGGACCTTTTGTGGTGTTCCTGAAAAATTGTATAAATGATCATAAAAATAGTCAACAAAATGTTTTCTAACATAAGTCAGAATAATCATAACAGGCCTCACAGTCCCTATGGGATAAAATATATGGACCAAAGGGTACTTTTTGTCACGGTCATAGGGTACTTTTTTCGCGCTGTAAGAGTAACTAATTCAGGATAAATTTATAAGACTTCAAAACAATTCAAGTTAAATTCCAAGGAATTCAAATAAATTGGAGACAATTTTAGAATATAACCAAACTTCATTGAATTCAATACATTTGAAATGAGCTTAGAAAAATTCAAGAGAATTGAAAAGAATTTGATGAAATGCCTACCAATTAAAGTTGAGGTTAAAAGGCTTTAGGACAAGACTTTTACAAATTCAAAAAATCCATTGAATTAAATAGAATTGAGTGAATTTAGAAGAATTCAAGTAAATTAGCAAAATTCAAAGAGAATTCCAAAGAATTTAAAAGAATTCAGGGAGAATTAAAAAAACTTCAAATCTCATCAAATCTTTGAAGCCCTACTACTTTCTAACCAAAGTAGTTACTAGCAACTACTAAACAATTCAAGTTAAATTCCAATGAATTGAAAAAAATAAAACATTTTTAATCGAAAAAACTCCATCAGTTACAATAAAATTTGAGTGAATTTAGAGAAATTTAAGGGAAATGAGAAGAATTCTATAGAATTCATATAAAACCAAACGGAATTTAAAAAATAATCACGTAAATTAAAAACATTTCAAAAGTATGAAAAAATGTATTAAATTTAGTAAGTTTGAAATGATTTTAGAAAAATTAATGAGAATTTGATAAAATGGCTAAGAATTTAGGTGAGCTTTGAAGACTTCAAGATAAATTAAACAAAAACTTTTAAAAAATGCATTGAATTGAGTAGAATTGAGTGAATTTAGAAGAATTCAAGGCGAATTCCAAATGAATTGCAAAAAATATTTCAAATCCTACGAAATCCCTCACTTCTCGTGAATAAATCCTTTGAAATCCATTACAATATTATAATATCCTGTGAAGTTCTATGAAATTTGATATGTATTTGTAGAAGTCCTGAAAAATTTATTAAAATACCTTGGGAGCTTTAAAATACCTTAAAATCCTTAGGAAATCTTATAAAACCCCTTAGAATCTTTTAAAATATCTTAAAACCTTATAAGTCCTGTAAAATCTTTCCATATATTTCGAAATTCTACGAAATTCTTTAAAACCGCATGCAAATTTGGTTAAATCCCTTAACATTATTAAAACCCTTGGAAATCTCATGAAATTCTTTAAAGCTCTTGAAATGCATGAGAATCTTTTAAAATACGCTAAAAGATTTCAAATACTTTGATAATTTTATGAATTGATCCTCTGGATCAATTAAATAAACACTTTTAAACATTAAAAAAAACCATTGAATTAAGTAGAATTAAGTAAATTTAGAGAAATTCAAGTGAATTCACAACATTCAAAAGAATTCCCAAGAACTTAAAAGAATTCAGGATAAATTAATAAGAATGTAGGGTGAATTCCAACAAATAATTAAAAAATTTTGAAACCCTACAAAATACCTCACTTCTCGTGCATTAATTCTTTAAAATCGACCAAAATATTATAAAATCCCGTTAAATTTTATGATAATATTTCCTGAAATTCTGGAAAATGTAGTAAAATACATTGAGAGCTTTAAAATCCTTTTAAATCATTGAAATGCTCGGAAATCTTATAAAATCCGGTGAAATCTTTCGAAATTTCTGTAAAATCTTATAGTTCCTATAAAATCCTTCATATATTCCGAAATTCTGAAAAATTCTTTATCTTAAAATATTTCGAACGCTTTGAAATCCTTTCAAATTATTTTTCTAGGAATATTTGAAGATTCCTTAAAATATTTTAATCCTTTGAAATCCTACCAAACACCTCACTTCTCGTGAATAAATTCTTTAAAATCCACTATAATGTAATAAAATGCCGTGAAATTCTATGATGATATTTCCTGAAATCCTGGAAAATGTATTAAAATACATTGAGAGCTTTAAAATCCCTTAAAACCACTGAAATACTCGGCAATCTTGCAAAATCCTGTGAAATCTTTTAATATATCTTAAAACCACACAGTTCCTATAAAATTTTTATATATCTTTCGAAATTCTAGAAAATTCTTTATCGTAAAATATTTCAATCGCTTTGAAATCCCTTCAAATTATTGAAATTAATTACAAATTTCTAACAATCTTCTAAAATTCCTTAAAATATTCAAAATCCTGTGAAATCCTACGAAACACCTCACTTCTCGTGAATACATTCCTTGAAATTCCCTATAATATTATAAAATACCGTGAAATTCTTTGATGATATTTCCTGAAATTCTGGAAAATGTATTAAAATACGTTGAGAGATTTAAAATCCCTCAAAACCATTGAAATCCTCGGAAACCTTATAAAATTATGTGCAATTTTTAGAATATCTTAAAACCTTATAGTTCCTGTGAAATCGTTCCATATTTACCGAATTTATATAGAAAATTCTTTATCCAAAAATATTTCAAACGCTGTGGAATCCCTTCAAATTAACGAAATTAATAAAAGATTCTTTGCAATCTTTCAAAATTCCCTAAAACGTTTTAAATTAAAAGCTCTTTAAAATGCCTTATAAGTTTTAAAAATCCCTTGAAATTATTATCTATTAAAAATTTCTACAAATCTTTGAAAATACACTGAAAGATTTCAAAGAATTCAAGACAATTCAGAAATAAGTATAGACCTGAATTGAATAAGAGATTAACCCATTTGTTAATTTATTGAAAGAAAAGTAATTAATGTGATATTTTCACTTTAAAAAAGTGACTAAATGGTGATAAGAGAAAAAAGTGACTGTATATCAACCCTGATTATTTTTTCCAGTTACTTCTTAAAGAATTCCCTGATTTTTGATATTTTCTACTTTCTCTCAAAATCTCAAGTTCCATTATGGGCTGCACATAGGGTACCATAGGGACCAAATTTTGAAAATAGGGTACTTTAGGGACCTCAACTGAATATAGGGTACAATAGGGGGTATAGGGACCGGTATGTGAGTTTTGTTATTAGGTAAAAAAAGAAGCTTATTTTAAGGTTACCTGCAAGAACTGGCACCACAGAGCGAGAAATTTGAATTTATCATCAAGTACAATATTCCAGTAAGCAATTGCCATATCAAGATCCAATCCTTTTTGGCCGGGATTTTTGGCGTAGTTAAATGTAAAATGATAGAAGTCCTTGAACTTCAGAGGATCACGAATTTCACTTTCTAAACTACTTAGACGCACCTTGAGTTTATCGATGCTGTCTACGCTATAAAATCAAAATTACAGTATGACAAACAATTATATTCGTATTCGAGTTTCAAGTGTTTTATTCTTACCCTAAATCCACCATGCCATTCATGAATTCATCTTTGGTGAACTCACACTGCGTTTCTGCTCTAAATTTCCAGGCGATTATCAAAACTAATTTACTTTCAGGACTTAAGCCTACATCGTCCAGGAATTTCATGATCCCATCTGCAGTTATTTTGTCAGATTCCGTGGAATCTAGAGAATATATTTTTTTTTAAATGAATTCCTGCACTTATCTTTATCAGTTGGATACCGTATTTCAAACAAAATCTTAATATAATTTTCTGATTATTACCTTGGTATCTATTAAATAATATTTCGAGTTTTTTCTTATCTACCGAATTCTTAGGCTCTTTATAATATGCCTCGGGATTTTGAAAGTAATTGTCACTTGCTAAGTCTAGTTTCCAGTCATTTTGGCTCAGGCAATAAATTGCTGTTTGCTCTCCAGTTTGTGTGAAATTTATAAACTTTTTAACTTTATCCCTTTGGGAAAATTTTAGTTTATGCTGAAACAAGGTTTTTAAATTGCAAAAGAATGAATCTGCATGAGTGCATAATGGAAATCGGCAATATTCATGCAGCTGAACGTTCGCCAGAAAGAAAGAAATTATTCAAATAAAATCATTATCGCAAAAAGAAGAGAAATCGTACAATGATTGCACAATATAATCTCGAATTTCACTACTTTAAGTTAAGAGTAAATGGATCACTGAATGTCTCAAACTTCCCATTGAAATTTCAAAGATGACTCATAGATACGCAAACAATCGCATTGAAAACGTTTCAAAGAATTCCTTTTACTATACTATCAAATAATAAAAAGACGCACAAATTAAATGTGCTTGTAAACGAATTTTAAAAAACCACTACTTGATAACCACAAAACTTTTAGAAAAGTTTTTTCTTATTCTGAAAAAGCAATAATTATGAAAATTATGGTGTAATTTTGAGGAATCCAGAATTATAAATGCAGGCTTCCAAACCGCCTTGTATGTGCAAGCATATATGTAAAATAATTGTACAACGGATAGAAATAGGTTATCGTTTGGAAAGAAGCTGAAAATAACAGAATGAAACCGACGTGCAAGAAGAACTTATTTTAGTTGGAAGTAAAGAAGCAGTGTAGAGTGTGACTAGAGTTCTAAAATTATGTGGAAGCTTACCATTTTCGAAAGTTTAGGCCCCCGAAAGCCAAAATATTATTTTTCCTTACGCCACACTTGACACGGACATCATGCGCATGCGAATATGCGATTTCATAAAATTTCATATGAAACCGCAGACGCTACAGCCTACCTTACCTACAACTATTTTACCTACCTTACCAACAACCGATTTTTTTTGGACGTTTGGCTGTCTGCCTGTCTGCTGTCAGGTGTTAGCTGTTGACAGCCTTGACAGTTCACGAGACTTAACCTCAAACTTTTTTAGAGTAAACTATCATGTTTTCTGTTAATTTAAGTATATTTACTATGTTAAAAATGTGTTAAAAATATCTAGCTGAGAAAGATAAGCCTGATAACAATAAATACTAATTATTAATTTCATAAGACTTTGTGTGTTTGAAAGTATTGTGATAATTTTCAAGTTACATGGTCAAGCTCTGCGTAAAACATTTTGTCCAAAAGATGTTTAAAGGGCCATAAATTGGTGTACAATTCTCTTAATTTGGGTTTATAGTGCTCTGCAATTTTCCGTTTTTTCAATGCGGTTCCACATAGTTCGGCAAATACTTGTGAGTGATTTATATTACCTTTATTCAAAATTAAAATGTGTAAAACCAAATGATTGTATAGAATCTTTCCGCTTTTCAGCTTTTCATGTTTCACCAAAAATGCTCTGAGGAAAAATGTGTGGTTTTCACTAAAATGTCCAGCGAAAAGTGAACAATAATTTGTCAGGATGGTAGGGAGCGGTTATGATCCTATCCCTCACTACCATCTAGGTGGAGGAGGTCGAGATTTTTGCCATTGGATCACACATATTAAATTAACACGAATATTAATACTGGTCTCAGTTATTTTATTCATCGTGCCACTATTTGCGCACTATTATTTATCCAAGGTAAGATATATGGTCATTTTCGTGATACCTTTAATTTTTATGTCCTTCACATTTTATATTAGTTTCAGAGGGAAAAATAACTTTTCACTTTCAGAATATTTTTAATCATAATAAGCTTAACACTGGCCATAAACGACAATTTAACTAATCTGAACTAAGCTTTAGGAATAAAAAAACCTGTCCCCAGGTTTTCTGTTGCTGGTGTAAGAAAACACATTTTTCTAAACTTATCACTGAAAATGTTTCTACATAAAAAATTGCTGCTCTGAGCGAATTATATCAAGACCTTCAGTAGTTTTTCTATGTCTAAATTTGCTTTTAATTCAGGGATCCGAACGAAATAATCGGACATTTTCTGATATTTATATTTTAAATATGAAAAAAGACTAACAAATAATGCGGCTACGGAGGAACAATGTCAAATTTGTATCTCGTCAAAGTTTTATGTCGAATTAAATGAAAAGGAACGATACTGGGCTTCGCTTGTAGCCAAATTATTTTAAATTTGTAGAAATATTTGTCAAATATCCAAAAATGCTCCTTAATTTCGTTCGAATCCCTGCTTTAGTTCTATTTTAATCAATAATACGTGAATTTATAAAGCCGTTCGCGGTGTACAAGTGAAAATTTTGCTCATGTAATATGATCGTAATTTTGATAGAGAAATTTGTGTAGAGAATCTCGTGTAAGAAAAATAAAAATTGATCATTCGAATTAATTTCTGATTAAAAATCCTAAATGAGTTCAAAAATTAATAAATGAAATATTAAAAAAAAATCCTTTGAGGTTCTCATTTTTCTAGGTAAAAAATATATTCTATATTTAAAATTATTTTATCCCCAGATATTGAAATATGAGAGAAATAACTAAAAATCTGTTGAAAAAGATGTATTGGGAGGGATCATCCTATGCGGTATTGTACACTTCTAACAATGTTTTATTCAGTGGTGTAGTCCTAAAAGTAAAAGTGACCTGGTGGTACTTTCCATAAACTTAGATAAAATTTAGAAGCTAAACCCAGTGAGAAAATCTAATTATATTTTTGGGTAAAATTTAATTTATTTTTACTGAAAAGGCTGCTATTATATTTTTGGTTCGGAATTAATCTCGCTTGGTTAAAAAGTCTATTATTTGGTTGAAAATTGAATTATGTTGTTGAAAATGCAACTATATTGTTAAAAAATCATCTTTTTTATCAAAAGTTCAACTACTTTGTTAAAAATTAATTTTTTTAGTTGAAGGTTCATTTCTTTGGTTGAAATTGAACTATTTTGATGAAAATTCGTTTCATGTTTGGTTGCAAATAAATTTTTTAAACTGACAGTTAAACTATTCCATTTTTGGTTAAAAAGTTATCTTTTTCAGTTAAAATTTTAACTGTTTGGTTAAAAATTTATCTTTCTTAGATAAAAGTTCAACTTTTTGATTGACAATTCATCTTTCTTGGTAGAAATTTAATCTTTTTGTTTGAAAATTTATTCTATTGGTTAAAAATGCAATTTTTTGGTTGAAAAGTGGATTATTTGATTTAAAGTTGAACTACTGTGTAAAAAAATTATTTTTTTGTTGAAGGATTCATTATTATAGTTGAGAATTCAACCATTTGCTTTAAAATAAACTTTTATGTTAAAAATTCTACTGTTTTGTAGAAAATTCATCTGTTGGGCTTGAAAATTAAACTTTTTGGTAGAAAAATCATATTTTTGGGTTTAAAATTGCATTTTTTTGTAGGTAATTCGTCTTTTTGGCTTTAAAATTAAATGACTTTGTGGAAAATTCATGTATTTTGTTCGAAATTCGTCTTTTTTGGCAGAAAATTTAACCATTTTGTTGAATTTTTTTGGTTTGTTTAAAGTTCTTTTTTTTTATCAGAGTTTTTATCTGAAAATTTAACTATTCCATTTTTGGTTGATACTTCATCCTGTATATTATATAATTTAAAAATTCAACTATTTGGCAGACAATTAATATATTTTGTTGAAAAATCGTCTTTTTGGGTCGAAAATTATTTTTGTTTGTTGAAAGGTCAACTTTTTAATTGAGAATTCAACTACTATCTTGTTAAAAATTCATCTTTCTTGATTTACAATTATCTTTTTTGTTAAAAATTAATCTTTTCCGATTCAAAAGTCCACTGTTTTCTAAAACATTCGACTTTATATCTTAAAAACTTTACACTTTTGTTGAAAATTAACTTTTTTGATGAAAATTCAACTGTCTTCGAAAAAAAAATTTTTGTCTTGAAAATTCAAATATTTGATTGAATTTTCATTTTGTTGTTGTAGAAAATTCGATCATTTGATTGCCAATGCATCATGGTATGCTGAAAATTCAAACTTTTTGGTTAAAAATTCAACTATTTTGTTAAAAATCTAATTATTTTTGGAAAATTAAACTATTTTGTTAGTCATAATTTTTGGTTGAATATTCAACTATGTTGTTAAAAATTCATCCTTTTGGATTGAAAATTGGTCTGTTATGGTAGAAAAGTCATAATGCTTGGTTAAAAATTCAGCTTTCTTGGTTGAAAAGTAACTTTTTTGTTGCAAATTCAACTATCTTCGGAAAAATCGCCTTTTTGGCTTAAAATTTTTACCATTTGGTTAAATCTTCAACTATTTTTTGAAAAATATGTCTCTTTCACTGGTAAGTTCATCTATCTGGTTGTTAATGCGACTGTTTGGTTGAAAATTAATTTCTTTTTTAAAATTCGTATTTTTGTGTTAAAAATTCATCTGTTTGGGAAGCAAATCTTTTTTGGTTGAAAATTCAACTATTTTGTGGACAATGCAATATATTTTGGCTTGAAATCTTCGAAGTTTAATGTATTTCGTATTAAATTCAATATGTTATCTATAAATGTAAAACCACTAAACCACTGGTATTAATTATGATTCTAATTGACAATATCAAATATTACTTATATGTGCTTTTTAATTTATATTCCATTAAACCAATAGCCTAAAAGTTAAAGGTTTTAAAGATTCACATCAATGTTCAATCCTGTTTTTTTGAATTGCAAGTAAGTTGAGCTTATGGTTTGTTTATTTTAATTAATACACTAGGTCGAGTCAGATTCTTCAAACATGGATATTCATCACACCCGTTCAAAGCTGGAAGCCTTTGAGGATTTCACATCGATGAAAGCTATGGATTTAAAAGCACGAATTGAAGAAATGTTGCACATTAAAACATCAGTCAGTAACGAGCTCAGGGACTTAGAAGCGAAACGCCAGAAGCTTCAGATAGAAGTCAGTGGATTTACGCAAAGAATCGACGAATTGAAACAAGAACTTCTGCATCAACAGATGGACTTGGATCGACTGAAAATCAGTGTGATTCAGGCACAAGCTGCACAGAGGGAAGCTGTGGAGCGAAACACGCCAGAGTTAGCTCTCCCGAAAAGAATTTTGATCAACGAAGTGCCTGTGACAATTGCAAGCACTGATCCTCGTTCCTGTAGAATGTATAATTGTTTCGACCATAGTCGATGTGCGTTGACGAGTGGCTTTCCTGTCTATCTTTATGATCCTGATCAGTTCTCAGTTGTGAATTCGAGATGGGATGTAGATGGATTTCTCAAGACGACGATTAAGCAGACACTGGGTAAGATTTCAAAAAAAATAAGACCAAATTTAAGAAGGAATATGCAATGAGTAAAATACAAGTTTTTGATTCCCTTGAAATATGTTAAATTTGTATTAATTCCGCGTCATTTGACAAAATATAAGAATTTGTTACCACCTTGTGTAGAACATATAAGCTTCTAAATACACGTTGTGTCGTATGGACCTAATCTAGTAGGATCATATAAATCGGAGATTTCTATTCTAATATAGTAATTGAACTTTCAAAAAAAAACTGACATGCAATTTGGGAATACATTGCAGGAGGACGCCAATTTGATGGGAAATTCGGTTTATTGAAAAACAATACTATTGTTCTTTTCTTTTGAATAATGTTAGAAAGCCGCTAGTAGGTGGCAAAATTACTCCCTACAAAGGAATAAAAATATAAAATATTTTTTCAGTTTGCACAACAATGTTGAACGTCAAAATAAAGAACATTCGGTTATTTCTCAGTATTTTAATTTTCGAAAATATTTTTTGATAATCAGGATATATGGCAAAAGTTGTATACTGCTTGATATATGTACCTGTGCAGTATAAACCCAGTAAAAATTATTTAATATTCTCGTCTTAATGTAAAAGTAATGAGTATTGGTACAAAGTACGAAAAGTATCATATACAGGGTGGCCGCACAAACTTAAAAATAAATTCCAAGTTATTTTCCGATTTTCTCGGTCAAAACTGACATTTTACTTGGCTGACTTTTAAGCGATTATTATAATGATTTTTCAATACTAATTGATTTATTATATAAATTTGGAAAAGAATGAAATATTTTTGAACTCCAAAGTCCAACAAAATAGTACAATTTTCAACGAAAAAATACGAATTTTCAACCAAACAGTTGAGTTATCCAGCTAAAAAGTCGAATGTTTGAGAAAACATTTGAATTTCAAACCCGAAAAGATGAATTTTCAAACAAAAAAATTAATTTTCATCCAAACACTTGCATTTACAAACAAATAGTAGATCTTTTAAGCAAAGGAGATGATTTTTTAACGAAAAATTTGAATTTTTTACCACATAGTTGAATTTTGAAATCTACGAAGATGAATCTTCTAATAAAATATCAAATTTTGAAAGAAAAAAGATTAAAATTCAACCAAGAAAGATGAACTTTCAACCAAATAGTTGAATTTACAACAAAATAATAATTTTAAACCAAACACTTGCATTTACAAACAAATAGTGGAACTTTGAAGCAAAAGAGACGAATTTTTAACCAAAATTTTGAATTTTTTACCATATAGTTGAATTTTCAACCTACGAAGATGAATCTTCAACTAAAATATCAAATTTTGAAAGAAAAAAGATTAAACTTCAAACAAGAACAGTGGCAGTTTTAACCAAATAGTTGAATTTTTAAGACAAATCTTTTAAAAGAGAGTTTAAATTTCAACCAAGAATGATGAATTTTTAACCAAAAAAGATTATTTTTCTACCAAAAGATGAATTTTCAATCCAAAAGGATCAATTTTCTATCTAAAAAGACGAATGTTCAACAAAACTTTAGAGTTTTGAGCAAAAAAGATGACTTTTTAAGTAAATCGTTCAAATTTCCACCAAATAGTAGAGTTTTTAACCAAACGAGATGAATTTTGGACCAAAAATAGAATAGTAGACTTTTCAATTTAAAGTAATTAACTTTTAACCATACAGTAAAATTATCGACAAAAAAAAAGATAACTTTGTAATAAAATAGTTGAATTTTCAAAAAAAGAATTAAATTTTCACCAAATAGTAGAATTTTTAACCAAAAGAGATGAATTCTGAGCCTAAAATATAATGGTAGACTTTTCAAATAAAAATAATTAACTCTGGACCAAAAATATGATAGTAGACTTTTAAATTAAAGATTATCAACTTTTCGAATTCGAAAGGACGAATTTTCTATTCAAAAAGACGAATGTTGAACAAAGCAGTCGAATTTTTGACCAAAAAGGATAACTTTAACAAAATAGTTGAATTTTCAACAAAATAATTGAATTTTCAACGAAATAGTAAAATTTTTAACCATAAGAGATGAATTGTGGACCAAAAGTATAATATTAGGCTTTTCAATTTAAAAGAAATTACTTTCAACCATACAGATGAATTTTCGACAAAAAATGACTTTAAGAAAATAGTTGAATTTTATACAAAATAATAAAATATTCAACCAAATAGTAGGATTGTTAACTAAAAGAAATTAATTTTGAATCAAAAATATAATAGTAGACTTTTCAATGAAAAATAATAATTCAAAAGATGAATTTTCGATACAAAAGGACCCATTTTCTATAAAAAAGACTAATGTTCAAGAAAGTAGTTGAATTTTCGACCAAAAGAGATAAATTTAGAACCAAAAATATAATAGTAGACTTTTGAATTAAAAAGAATTAACTTTTAACCAAAAATAGTTGGATTATAAATTCCGTTTTTATTTAAGCGTAAAAACGAGAAAAGGAGAATTTTCTTGAAACAGGGGAAAAAGAGGAATTCATTAAAAAAGGGTACGGATTTTCGATAGGAAATCATACTTTAATCTGTACTCTATTTGGCAAAATTATACTTTTGTGTCCCCGAAATGACCGGAAGTAGGTACATTTTATATTTGAAGACAAAATATATAACACGTGAGCTTATGGCACTCTCTAACTTCAAATACGTTTTTATTGAAAACCGGGTTTTCAATTTATTTGCGAAACATTTACAGTATTCCTAAATTATAACTTTATTATGACATTTATTAGTAATTAATTGTATAAATTTAGGTTACCTATGTAATTACTATGTTAAATATTTAAAAAGGAAGTTTTCGTTCTCAAATATAAACGACTGTTACTTAAAAAGTGGTTCGTTGCAATAAGACACATTGATTGACGTTTTGATGATCTCTCTGATTTTTTGGAAATACAATCGAACCTGGATTTAGCGCTAAATCCAGGTTTCACTGTACATTTTTTGGTATAAGATACACACATCAACTTGATGAAATAGTGTCAGATTTTTTTTACAATAAAAATAAACCTCCCTCTATAAGCAAGCAAATTTATTTTATCCTTGTGAGGAAGCATATTGCTCATAAGGTGAGCACAAATAAATCCATCCGTAGTGAATTCACACTTAGTACTTTTCAGCGGTGTTTTGGTATATTCTAAATACATGCTCATTTCTTTATAAAGTACACATAAACGTAAAATTTTTATAAAATTGCCAAAAGGATACTGAAACATACTAGGAAATATTTCCGGTTCATTCAGAACAAGAAAAAAGATTATTTTGCTTCAAACGAACAAGAAATAAACTACTTTCCGTACTTTTTACCAATACTCATTACTTTAACATTAATGCGATAACATAAGATAACTTTTTGTTGGGTTTATACTGCATAGGTGCACATATCGATGTAATGTACAACTTTTGCCATGCTTCCTGATCACAAAAAAGCAAAACATTTTCGACCTTAAATTATTGAGAAATAACCGAATTTTCATTATTTTGACGTTTAACATCGTTGCGCAAACTGAAGAAATTTTATATATTGTTTCCTTTGGAAGGAGTAATTTTGGTACCTGCTAGAAAGTTGTTATCCCTATTCCAAAGGAAAAGAAAAATATTTTTGTTTTTCGATACGCCCTAGCTGGGGAACTTGCTATTTCAATATTTCAAATGACAACAGGGGTACCAACATGATAAGACACAAAAAATGAAGTAGAATTGCTTCCAATTTCCGTTCAGTTGCAAATAATAATCATTATGTCTTTCTGGCAGTGAAAAAATATTTCTTGTTCATTCGTATTTGTAATTAGTATTGGTTATGTCTGAACAATTTGCTGTTGGTAAAATGAGAAGTGTGATGTTTTTTAAAAGAAATTTAACATAATTTGTGATTGGAAGCGCAATGTATGCAGTGTTATGGAATTCTCACGAAATAAGTCATCTTCTCAACTTTTTATTTTTTATTTTACAATAGAACATATTTACAACTTTTTCCTATATACTATTACGACCTTGAAGCCTCGAAGTGCCGCATGTTCCTCCTGAATTTATTTTCATTGTGGGGATTGTTGGTTATATATCTAAGTATGTTTTGTTCTTTTTTTCAATTCTCAGGTTATAATCCTCACTTGACGTCGAATCCCGCAGAGGCCTGTATTTATATACTTCTTGTTGGAGAAGCTCTCTCTGTTCAACAACCAAATTCCAAAAAATCCAGGAATCCTATCGATTTAAAAAAACTACATGCCCTTCCCTACTGGGGAGGAGATGGTAGAAATCATATTTTACTGAACCTCGCTCGGAGGGATTTATCCGTCGAAGCTGGAGACATTTTCAAAGGATTAGACACAGGTCGGGCGATGATAGTGCAATCGACGTTTTATCGAAATCAGTTTCGCGACGGTTTTGATTTGATCGTTCCACCCATTTTGGGGCCTCCAGGCGGAGACGTATGGCAGGAATGTGCGCAAATGTTACCAGCTAGAAGAAGGTATTTATTATCCTTTCAAGGTGAAATGAAATCATTGAAAAGTACTTCAACAACGCATCAACTGGACGATGCTGAGGCAGATTTAGAGAGGTTAGCAGTAGACGAAAATAACTTGGATAGCTTTATTATTCAGCATTTGAAAGACAAGAGCACTGGAATCACCTTTGACAGGTTTTTCATTCAGTTTGAGTGTATCCCAGCATCTGACGACGGAAGAGTGATAGAGGCTCTAGATTGGTCTCTTTGTGGTACGGACTCGTCAAGGAGATCAGTTTTAAAAGAATCGACATTCGCTTTAATATTAGCACCTAGTAATATAACGTTCGTTACTACTTCTTCGATACAGGCGAGGCTTCATGAAGCATTGAGATCTGGTGCCATACCTGTTATTTTGGGAGGAGATCAAATTTTTCTTAGTTATAAGGAAGTCATCTCTTGGCGGAGGGCAGCTATATTTCTACCCAAGGCTAGAGTAACGGAGATGCACTTCTTACTGCGCGCTATACCGGACAATGATCTGTTGGCCATGCGTAGACACGGAAGATTGATATGGGAGCGTTATCTGGGGACAGCTCAGGGCGCCGTTGACACGATCATCGCCTCTGTTCGGGATCGACTTGGAATTCCTCCTTTGCCTGCTCCGCAGACCTCCAGTCCAAGTGTGTTTAACGAAAGTTTTGTGGTACGTTCAACTTCCTTTACTTTCTCAGAAATTAGATAGAATTTATAGACCTCGGACTAGCGACCTATTGACATTTTTTTAACGATGCCACTGTCTTGACATTAGGGGCCTTCCATAAACCACGTGGTTTGTTTAGGGGAAGGGGGACTTAGGGCCATAAAATGGCGAAAACCTACAGGAAATGTCGAAAAACAGGCCACATGGGTGGGGGGGGGTCAAAAATTTCCGGAAAATGGGCCTTGTCGTTTATGAAAGCACCCCCCATTTTGAAAAAAAATGCCACTAATGCCACTATTTCTTCAATTCCTCGTTAAAAATATTTTCGAACTCCTTCGCTGATTGGCTAAAATACGAGTAACATATCTAGTGTCTATCGTATGAATTACATGAGTATATACCGAAACCAACAGTTTACAAAATATGATTTAGAATACTTTAAATTATTATTATTATTCTCTTTATTTCCATTTTAGGTCTCAAATTATACGAAATTTTGGACTATTTGGAAGAAAAATCTTTTAAAATTATACCATTTTCATTTTTAACACTTACTGGTTGAACATTTTGAGGTCGAAAGCTTTCGAAATCGAATAATTTCAAATTTTATCATTAAAAAATGAACGAATTCATATTTCAATCGTACTATTTCTGTAAAATTTCCAAATGAAAGCCTTAATTATCGATATATTTCAAATTGAATATAGTTAAAAATTAATTATGTCAAATTGAAAGAGTTTTCAAACCAGTAATTTAATCTAATTACGTTCAAGTGTAAATAATCTCAAAATGGAAGCGTTCAAGTTTAAAGCAGCATAGAATTGAAGAACTAAAAAATTTTAAATGGATAAGTTTCAAATTGAAAATATTAGAATTTTAGTGGCTTCATGAATAAACAATGCTAAATAAAAGCGTTAATCTTTTATTAATAACAAAAATTTCAAATTTAGGAGTTTTCTGTTTTCAAAATCGTACAAATTAAAAATCCTTCCCAATTAGTGAGAATTCATATAGATAAGATTTGAGTTTTTGAAAAGACTCAAGATTTTCCTGATCTTTGCAAATACTTAAAACCGACCTGATGTCTAGAATTTTTTTAAATTGCCCTGAAAAAAAAATAAATTTGGAAATCAAAATTCTGTAGTAACCCATGTATACAAAATTAATTAAAAATTTTGAAAAATTTAATGAAATGATAACGCAATAGCAAAACAGCATTTCTATAAGTAGGTTTAGAATTTACACAAAGAAATCTATTAGAAATTCAAAAAACCTCCACAGAATGCCAGTTATTCATATAATTTTATGGAATTTTCTTACGATACTAAATACGGTACTAAAATTATATTATGGAATTTAAGTTTTATTTGGTAACAATATATTTTATTTAAGCACAGATTTTAGTACTAAAAGTAATTAAAAAATACTGCTTTGAAGTGTCGAAATTTTTAGGCTTTCAGCTTGATATTTCAACGTCATTATTATATAAAATTAATGAAATTCAACTTTTTATCAATGATATATCAAAAGTTGAGAGAATTGCATGCTCTTATGTACCATAAAATTGTCTAGTAAAAAATGTCGCTTTGGTTAAATCTTCCATTTTATTCTTCGAATATCTCTTAAGATATAGAAAAATATAGAACTTGCACGATATATTTAGATTGTGAAACTATAAACACTGGATAAATTTTTTCTTCTGAACCCCGATCGGTTTTTATTACAAACTACTTTGAAAATTACGTAAGAACCCTTTTATAACCGGCATCCCGGCATGAAACAGAATAAGAATATGAATGATGTTAGTTCTTAAAATGAGTTTGCTTTACATTTCAAACTAAGTAAAAAATTTTCTTAAATTAGAAAGTTTTCTAAAAATTAAATTGGAAATTCTTTACACATAATAAAGAATTTAATTGATAAATTTGTATTTAAATCAAACGCAATTTTTGTTATTTGAATATATTTGATAACTTTATGTAATTGGAAAACAATATTTTTGTATCAGAACCTTCTTTTCTTGAATTTAGGCATTAATCTTGTATCTTAATTAAACTTTAACTGTTATTACATATATTTCTATGACGTGGAAAGAATAAACATAGGATTTCAGTTTTAGGAAGACTTTCTAATTTAAGAGAATCATTTATTTCGAAATGTAAAGCAATCGAATTTTAAGAGCTAACTTCATTCACATTGTTATTCTGTTTCGTACCCGGTACTGGTTAAAAAATGGTTATCTTTACGTGATCTTTAAAGTAGTTTTAAATAAAAACTGGGTAAATTCCTATTGAAAACTTTGATCGGATGTGTAGAATTTCACCATCTAAAGATATCCTGCAAGTTTTGTATTTTTTCCTTTTACATCTTCGGAGATATTCAAAGAAGAAAAAAGGAGGATTTAACCAATGCGACGATTTTCACTAGACAATTTAATACATAAAGGTATGTAATTCTCTGAAATTTTGATTCAAATTATTAATATTAGGGACATCTTTCATGAAAAGTTGAATTTCATTATTTTTACATAATAAAGGATAAATAACAAGTTGAAAATCTCCAAATTTGACATTTCGAAGCAGTACTTTATAATTACTTTCAGTACTAAAATTAGTACTCTAATGAAAATATATTGTTACAAAATGAAACTGAAATTCCTAAATGATAATAATATAAATCAGGTTTACAAACGGAATCAATTATTAACGCTTATAAATAGTAAAATTCGACTCTAGAAACATCCTGGAACATTATATCTCAACATCAAAAATTTTTTAAATCACGTTGCAACCACATCTAAACGATCTATCCTGGAATGACTCATATGCGACTTTTTAAAAAGCATTCAAGTTGATCCAATACCTGAGTGATTTATATATAAGTGTATTATTTAAAAAATTTCGTGCCACTATTGACACTAATTTTGATTTCTAAATTGAGTGCCAGCACTGAATTTATTATATCATCGCAATTTATTTCAGCCTTTAAAATCGGATTCTATCATCGCGGAATCCGAAGCTGAGGAAAGTCTCGGACCTCTTGAACCTCCTTATCCATCGCCTGCGTTCAAAAGGAATTACACAATCATGCTTACACAAGGATACGAGATGTGGAATGACTGGATGGATCCATTTTATTTGTATCCTCAACTCCCTTTTGATACTGTCTTGCCTAGTGATGCCAAATTTCTAGGTAAATGAGATATTAATAATCTATTGATATTTAGGAATATTTAACAAATATGATTATTTATGACTCAGGATCTGAAGTAGGATTTCGACCAGTCGGCAAAGGAGCCGGAGGTGCGGGTAAAGAATTTAGCGAATCTCTTGGAGGAAATCATCCTAGGGAACAATTTACAATAGTCATGTTAACTTATGAAAGAGAACAAGTTTTAATTAGTTCCCTTGCTCGACTTTATGGTTTACCTTATCTGAATAAGGTACTCGTGGTTTGGAATAGTCCTAAGCCACCAATGGAAGACCTTCGGTGGCCTAATATTGGGGTTCCAATACATGTGAGCACATTATTTTCTTTTGCTACGTTTAACTCAGAATTTATTATCAATATTTATAAATCTTTAATATTTTCTTATATTTTTATTCTTATTGTAGGTAATAAAAGCGCCCAGGAATAGTTTAAACAATAGATTCCTACCTTTTGATGCAATTGAGACTGAAGCTGTTCTCTCTATTGATGACGATGCACATTTAAGACACGATGAAATTATGTTTGCATTTCGGTAAGATTATATATTAGGAAACAAATAACCTATTTTACAAATATGGTTATGGGTATTTATAAGGAAAAACCTTATTTGTTCTGACTACCCATTGTAAAATATACAAAACATAATACAGCAAACATCCGTTTATTTTAAAGACCGCTTATTTTGAAGTTCACTTAATTTAAACCCCCTACACGCACTTATTTTAAATTGCGCAGTTTCGTCATCTCCCACCACGGTCCCTG
>JAABKJ010004381.1:0-24445 GCA_011634705.1 Andricus grossulariae
ACGAGAAATTGACAACCATTGATATTACAAATGTGGTTGATTGTACTCATAATAAGATAATAATAATAAGATCTACAACCCAGAAGAATTTTGTAATAAAAAAAAAATTCTCAGCAACATAAATAAACTTTTATTTTAATAGTTACATTTTTGACCGAACAAGACGAATATTTGAAAAAAAAGAAATGTAAGCAGAAAGATAAATTGTCAACCAAAAAAAATAATTTTTGTGAGAAAAACGAATCTTTAACATAATACATATATTTTCACCAAATAATTGAATTTTCAATCAAGAAGATTCATTTTCTACCAAGAAATAATGTAGCATAATTTTCGAATAATTACCTTATTTGAGGCACGTATTCCAAAGCAGAAAAAAAAACTATAATGCCTCAAGTACTCTTTTTTTCAAAACTAATCTGGTTAAGAAGCGATTTTATATTCATTTTGGAACCTGGTCTAATTTTATTTATCAGAACGTTCAAACGTAAGCGTGGCTACCCATTAAAGATATGAGGTTGTATTTTTTTTTAAATTTTCTCAGAATTTTCTCACTTTCAATTTTTCTGTTCGACATTTTGCTTTTTAGTAAACTTGAAAGGGTCAATCTAGAAAAACAAGATATTTTGAACTCATTTTGAAAAACTTTCTGGTACGCGTAGATGTGATTTCTATCAAATTGAAAGCATCAGGACCACTGTTTAAACCGTTTCAGAAAAAAACGCACCCAACCTAGTTAAAACGATAAAAAAATTAAAAGATGCTTGAACTATGAATGCACATATTAATGTGCCAATATTAATTAATAACCAATATTGATTGGTTGGTTCACTGTTAAGTACAACTCACATAGAAGTTCGAAGGTTTGGTTCGACGATTCAAATTATATTTTAAGACGTTAGTAGTCCGAGATTTCAATGTTCAATTATTATTATAAATTACGGCGTTCATTTTTGTTATACATGCAGGTTATAAGACGTAATTATTATTATCACACTGTATTGTGATCAAATATATTTATGTATCAAATTACGGATTATTATCTCATAGAAATTACGTTATAATTATTATTATTTCTTAATACCATTATGTCGTTATGATTATAATATCATTATACTTGCGTTATATGGATAGACGTGAGGCAAGGCGAGAGGAGGCATTAGTACAACATGTAAGGACAACAGATCAAGAAAAGATCTGATGAGAGCATTTGCCCGGAAAATCCACACGTAGTAGGGAAAGCCACGCAAAGCTATTCCCTGCTACGACTCTGGAAGAACATTTAACTTATTTCAAACAATTTTAAGTGAATACTCTAAATCATGCGTCCTCGTAGTGACGGTGTACAAGTGAATCTGAAACATTATAAAACGGACGTCCTCTTACTGACGGTGTTCAAGTACATCTGGAACATTCTTTGTGATTTAAAATTCTTTCTTTAAACAAATTACGGGAATAGTTACTGTGACGAAGGCGTCTCATGCGCGCTAAGGATAAAGGCGTTTGGCGGACATTAAAGCAGTAGAAATTCCACGGAAGTACATAAACAACCATTCTCACAAGTGTTTAATAGAAAACGTCACGCTCTGAATGAGAGCAAACTAGATACAAAGAAGAAGCTACTGGACAATCCGCAGCCTGCAATACAAACCAGCAATACCTTCAGCATCTTAACTGAAAAAATTGAAATGGAAAACGAAGACTCGCAGCCTAAAAACACGGAAGTAACATATACGAAAAAAAGTCGTGAAGGCGCCAGCTATAGTGATGAACGATCCTAGCGTGAGCAGTGCAAAGATACGTTTACTGTATGATAACCTAAAGACAATTACCAAGGAAATAACAATGAAAATATCAGAGAAGGCGCTTTCTGTTTACCCACCTAGAACAGAGGCACATGAACTTACCAAGGATGACCTAATGAGATACAATTCAAACTAAAAGAACTGGGTCTTAAACTAAGGCAAATGTACACCATATCCATGAGAAAGGACAAGAACCAGAGTACCCACCATACTTAGTAGTATATGAGTCGAACATGAAGGGTGAACAAATCAAGAAAATTGAAAACATTCAAGCACTGTGCTACACGAGTATCCGATGGAAAGACTACAAAAACACAAAGATGGTCACTCAGTGTTACAACAGCCAAAAGTTTGGTCATTGAACATCCAACTGCCATAATTACCCCAAATGTGTGAAGTACGCAGAAGGGCACGCAACCAAAGAGGGTCCAAGACCAAAAAAGATACACCTAAATGTCCTAACTGCTCGGAACCACATACAGCTAACTCTTCTAAATGCAAGCATTATCAAGACAGAGTAAACAAGATCCTGAAAGTGAGAGAAGCAGCCCGGGAACAAAGTCTAAAGAGAATTGGAAAACACCAAGCACCACAACAAATCACCAATAACGCGGGTGCTTACTACTCGCAAGCAGTGACGGGAAAACGCACAACCTATACAACGAGCAACACTGCTAATGCGACAACAACACAGTGTGCAACTACAACAACGCTAACGACAGCAGCACAACAAATTTTCACTCCAATGGCCAACGAGGAAGCTTATCTATTTGTTGAATACACAAAAATTTGTAAGTCACTACAAGAAAAATTGAATATCAAAAAAATGTTAGAACTAGTTAAAAGTCTCTTCCATGAACTCGACAAAACTAATAATGAGATACAACAAGTAATGATATTATCTGAATATATGTTACAATTTGGAAATGCAAAATGAGAATAATATACTTTTAGCCCACTGGAATGCAAACGGCATTCTGCACCAACAAAGTTTGATGAGGCACTTTCTAAATAATCACAACATAGATATTTTCATGATAAATGAAACAAAACTTGAAACCAAACATAACTATAACACACCAGGGTATAGAACTTATAGAAAAGATCAAGATAGTCCAAATTCGGTGGAAGAGTTGCTATACTTGTCAAACAAAATATCACTTGCACAGGAATTGAATGTAACACCATAGTCTCTGAGGCTATAGGAATTAAACTTACAAATAATCTTATTCTAACATCAATTTATGTGCCTTTATGAAAACTGCAGAACAGTGATATTGATGAAATATTCAAAAATGAAAATAAAATATTAGCTTTCGAGGACTTCAATGCGAAACACAATAACTAAAATTGCAGAAATAGCAATAGAAATGATAAAAAAATTTACAACTATATTGTTAAAAATCACTTGAAAATTCTAGCCTTAGACACATCAACTCACTATCCCTATATGCACAACAGCTTTCCTAGCACAGTTGATATAGGTATTTTGAAAAATATGACTGAAGACGTAATAATTAATACACTTGACAATCTTAACTCAGACCGTTTATCGATACTAGTCTCATTTAATGACTCTACAGGTGAAACTGAGAAAAAAACCTTTTTTAAATTATAAAAACGCAGACTGGAATAAATTTCGGAATTACATAAATGGCAATATTACCATCATTCCCAATCTACCTACACAAACAGCTATAGATGATTCTGTACACGCGCTAACTTCATTGATAATAAATGCCATAGCTACTGCTATCCCTAAATCAAAACTAGAACCAGCAACGACTCCCTTGCCTGAAAACATAACAGATCTTATAACGGAAAGAAATAAAATTCGCAAAGTACACCAAAGAACTGGCATTCTACAATTCAAAATAATTAGAAACACACTCAATAATTTAATAAACGCAGAAACTAACAAATCAGTGATGGAAATTGGGATAATAAACTGCAAAATTTGAGAAAGTGCATCATCTCACCGAAAATATGCGAGACAGGAAAACTGAAAGATCAGTTAATGATAGTTGAAGGGAAATCCTTGAGACTGATTGAGGAATAGATTCGATAGAGTTCACCTCACCCTCTGAAATTAAGAAAGCAATCAAATGTACTGCGCCAAGGCAAGCCCCTGGGCCAGACGCCACAAAACCTCGTGTTAAAAATTTTCTAAAGAAAGCTATAGTTCAATTAACTACATCCTCAATTCATGCTTTGAAAAGTCGTATTTCCCAAATAGATGGAAAATAGCAAACGTGCTCGCATTCTAGAAACCGGGTGATGATAAATTATTTCCTCAAAATTACAGACCCATGAGACTATTGCACACTTTGAGCAAAACTTTTGAAATTGTAATTCTCTACCGTCTCAAAAAATTCGAAACTACAAAGAAAATCTTAATGAATGGAAAATTCGGATTTACACAGAAGCATAGCACCGCCCAACAGTTGGTTCTCCTCACAAATCATATAAGCACACATTCTAACATAAGCAAATAGTAGTAGGAAATTTACAGTATAATGTGATAATGAGAAATCCGATTTGCAAGATGTAGTAGCAGGTGTTTCACAGGGTTTATTCTGGGACCCACTTTATTTTCATTTTACATCAACGATATCGTTAAAAATAAAGATACGAACATAACAATATTCGCTGATGACACAGCGGTGTATGCTTGCTCATGGAAAAAGTATAAGGCAGTAGATAACTGGCGAAAACATATTCATAAACTAATCAAATATTATCACAAATGGAGAATCAAAATAAATGTAACTACGACTGAGTTTATGATGTTTACTAGAAAATCAGAAGAGAATGAGGATGATCTTGTCATTAATTTGGATAATGTAGAAATAACTCATAAAGAATTTGTCAAATACCTAGGTGTAATACTAGACAATAAACTTACATTTATGCGACATATCAATGAAGCGTGCAGAAAAGGCTATAAAATAAATGGTCTATTATTCAGACTGATAAATAGGAAAAGCGCTTTTAGTGTTAAGAACAAATTTATATTATATAAGATCATTATCAAACCAGTATTACTATACGCAGCTCCATTCCGAAGTAGTGCCACCGATTCTCATATCAATAAGCTACAAATAATTGAAAATAAACTATTGAGGTGAATAACTCAAACGCTCTGAAAGATATATTACTGTACGACAAAAATACCGCTCCTTCCAAAATAAAGTACAAATTACCTTATTCCCTAATAAAATGAGAATACTCCGAACACAAATATATTACGCAAATGTAAACATATATTTTTTTACTTCTGTGAATAACGTTGTACATAGCATTTTGTTATAAGCTATTCTTAGGTGCTAACAAATATTGAATGGTTTTTTTTCCACTCAACTGTTACCCAAAACGAAGCTGATGAACGATTTTCACCAAATTAATTTTTAACCTGCAAGAAATTATAAACATTCTGATGAGTTATTGAAACGGGCGCAGAATATAACATCAATTTGAATATATTAACGAATGTATATGTAAACTTATGTTGATGAATGAATGGTTGATAAAATCAAAGCAAGCAAAGATCCATTCGGTCTTCGACCTCACACAAAGAACCATGGATACTTGACTTCAGTCGCCAACGCCTGACACCTACTAAGCCTTGCTTCTTCTCTCTGACTACAGGAAATACTATTTCCTGTAGTTGTCAAGAA
Organism: Andricus grossulariae; assembly: GCA_011634705.1. Taxonomy (NCBI): domain Eukaryota; kingdom Metazoa; phylum Arthropoda; class Insecta; order Hymenoptera; family Cynipidae; genus Andricus; species Andricus grossulariae. The sequence goes on from JAABKJ010004381.1 coordinate 5,483, forward strand.
ATTACATTGTACATAATTTTGTCCTTCCAACTTTTAGGTAGCTTTTACTTTCAATTTTGTGTTAAGTATGTAGTACTTTGAGGCAGCAGTTAGCCACGTGCAATCAATCAAAGTTTATAACGGTAGCGGATGTCACAAGTTTGAGTCCGCCGACTCGTCTGGTAAGACTTCGTCGCAGGTCAAGATTCGGCATTGTAACATTTCACAGATATCTGTGTCTTCTGCACTGACGCATCCGCAACAGTGTGAGAGTCCAGTATTTAGCCGCCGTCAGTCCCAGAACTAGAAATTTATTTTCGATGTATCGCGCTCGACAACTCCTGTTGTAGCGTTTTTTGAATAAAGATTTATTATTCAGTGCAAATAAATTTCGTTATTGACTCCAATCCCTCTCACCGTGGGATAAGCTGTTCTGCGTGAAACTGACCCACAAGCAGAAAACCTATTTATCTAAAAAAGATCTACAGATTTACTCCAGACCATTTTCTGCTGAGTCTTATAGTTTTTGTTCCAATCGCGATAACCATAATATGCGAGATAAGCAAACATTATATATGAAACATTGTTCGCTGAAGTCCTACCAAAAAGGGTTCGTAGCCTAATAAGACGTTAATTAGGTCTCATTAAATGGTTATATTTTCAGTTAAGTAAATTATTATTAAAAAAATATTAATTTGCAAGACAAAAAATGGATTTTCAACCAAAAAGGTTGATTTTCCATCGAAAATTTTTTTTTTACAGAATACATGAACTTTCAATCGAAAATGTCAATTAGTCACTAAGAAGATTAATTCTCTACAACAAAAGACAAGGTTCCAACAAAATACATCAATTCTTACCCAATCGTTTAATTCTCAACTGAATAAGATCAATATTCAACTAAGCATGGAAATTATAAATCATCAACGAAAAGAAAAACAATTTTTGACAAAGCAGTCTCACTTTCAGCTAGGACGTTAAATTTTGAACCAAAAAAAGTTTTTCGTGTCACTATTCACAATTAGCGAAAATCTCGAAAAAATAATAACATTGTTATATTAAGAAAAGAATCCTGGAACCAAAGTCAAATTGCAAAACTGATTTGAGCTAGAACTAATTCAAAAATTTGGAAAATTCTACATTTTTCAGTTTTTCTTTCTATGAAATATTCATTTAAAAAAATATAAAAACCCTCTAAAGTGTAAAATCGCGAGGTGAAATTTGTCAACTTTGATTTCACAAATTCATTGCTTCATGCGGAATTTACAAACATTGATTTTACAAATGTGGTTGATTGTACTGACAATAATTTAAGCTTAAGATATAAACACACATTTTCATTTTGTAGGTATTGTTAACCTTTTATTGGTATAAAAGAATAAAGTGCAGTGACTAAGAAACGACGTTTTCAGGCTTAAATGTTTATTCTAGATTTAAAATGTCGTAACGCTTCTTCCACGTAGTCCACGCCTATTGGAAGTTTCCATAATTGAAGGTTTTAAGTAGTAATAACCGATAGTGATTAGTATATATAGCAGTGCATATTTTCAAACGTCTCACTCACCGTTTAAAAAATCTTTCTAAAAAAATGAAGATCCATATCAGCGGTCTTCTCCTTACCATCGGGGTTATTTCGCATTTTGGTGGTAAGTGTACTCAATATCATATAAATCGCAAATTTAACTATGAAATATGACATATTCTGTGAATAAAAAATTTGAACATATTAAGCTAAAGTTTAAAATACGCAATTACACTAAGTTACAAAAATTTGATTTTTTAAATAATGTTTCTAAACCGCTTTTCTGAAAAAACGCTGAAAGATAGTCCGTATTCTATGGAAAAAGCATACTAAAATATCCTATTGATTGATGATAATCATAATCTCGCCACCAAGTGTAACGGAATTTTAATAATTTACCAAAATTTTACCACTAAGTTACAAAATTTTATAAAATTCATGTTTATTCGATTTTTCTGGTATTTCATTATGTAATCTGAAGTGCTCATTCTGAAAATGATCTTATATTTTTGGTAGCATGAATAATTTTGGACATATTCAATATCATGCAAAAAATGAAAAAATAATATTGTGCACGTGCAAAAACGTGAAAAATCATGAAATCATTTTCGAAAACCTAGGATCATAGTTAATGCGTCGTTCTTCAATTCCAGCACAATTAGAAACCTTTAGCATCTCCGTTTTGATACATGGTTTCAGAGACAGCTATGGGGTTTCTTGCTTTTTAAACCTGTTTTTCATAAAACTCAATAACACAAAAAATTATTTATATTTATATTTTACAGAAAAAAAATATACTGAAATGTCTCATCAGTTGACGATAAGTAAAATCTTGTTAGCCAGTGTTATGGAAACCTCCTATATTAACATATGTTAGACGCAAAAACGTTTTGATTTGCTATTCGCCCAATTTAACAGTTTTTCGTTTTAAAGCTTCAAAATGTTAAATTTTCTAATTTCAAGATCTCAATATTTTCGATACATTATATTATTTTATTCCCGATGCTTCTGTTAATTAATAATCCAATCTCAATCACTTGAGCTTTTATGTAGCTCAATTCTGACTGCACCGAAATTAAAATGGTTTAGTATTTAATTCTTAATTTCAAACTTTTTCTCATGAAAATTATTCAATTTGAACTATTTCATATAAACTAATACATATGAAAATTTACATTATTTGCATTCAGAGTTGTGCCATCTTAAAAAATGTCGACGTGTTTTAATAAATCTCTGGCAAAGATAACGTTGAATCAAAACAAATCTGTTGTGCTCGAACTTATGATAAAATATTGATTTATACTTGTTTAAATATAATTCCTTTTAAATAATTTTTTCGACTTTTAGAAAGAATAATAATTCAGATAAAAATGTCAATGATTTACACAAAATTTTGAAACAAGTCACATTTATTTCATAAATAAAACCGAAGTGACAAGTCCTATCAAAAAATGTGTTTATCAAATTTTTTAGGATATCTTAAAAGCTTCAATAATTCCTTTCTGGAACATTTCTCCGCTTCTCACGTCCTTTTTCTAAAAATTTAATCTGTTGATTTTCTTTATTGTAATTTCCATGAGTAAAATTAAAATGGCAGATGCTATTGATAAATGATTTACAGAAATTTTTTTTAGACTTTTTGAAAGATTTAATTCCTCGATGCAAAAAAAAAGATCAATTTTCAACAAAACAGTTGAATTTATAACCAGAAAGATGAATTTTCTACCGTAGAAAATTGATTTTCTACCAAAACACGAATTTTTAACAAGTTTCATTTAAAGAAACAAACGAATTTTCAACAAAGTAGTTAAATTCTCAAGCAAAGCGATAATTTTCAACAAACAAGATTAATTTTCTAACCCAAAAATCGAATTTTCACCAAAACACATGAATTTTCTACAAAATAGTTCAATTTTCAAGTTATAATGTATAAATTTATATGGAAAACTAAACTAGTGAAAATTCAGATAAGACAATTAATTTTTTAACAAACAAAAAAAAACAAATTTGCCACGAAAAAGGTAAATTTTCAACCAAAGCGGTGAATCTTGAAAAAGTTTGAAAAAGCAGTTCATGTTCTAACCAATTAGTTTAACTTACTATGAAAAAGATTCATTTTTAACCAAATAGTTCAATTTTCAACCAAAAAGATGGATTTTTCAACTAAGAAGATATAATGTTGTTCCAAGTAGTGGAATTTTCAACCTGCAATTATGAATTTTGAAATAAACGTTCAACCAGAAATAAGAATATTCAACAAAATAGTCGAATCTTCAACAAAAAAAAAAAGAATTTTCAACAAAGAAGATTAATTTTCTACTGAAAGAGACGAATTTTCATCAAAATATGTCCATACACTTTTCAGAAAGTTCAAGTTTGTAGAGAAAAATGTAAATAATCAAGAAAAGAGTTGAATTTCAACCCGAATATACAAATTTTCAACAAAAAAGTGAATTCGTTTACGAAATAGTTCAATTTTTATCAAAAAACTTGAATTTTTTGATCAAAATAGTTGAATTTCTAACCCAAAATATGAATTTCCAACGCAAATGTAATATTTATCCAGATTGTTAAAGTTTTAGTTTAAGAAAAGCAAACAAATTTTCTACTTAACAGCTTCATTTCAAACTTGAATGATAAATCTTCAACAATGAGACAAATTTAATTGATATTTTAACTAAAAGAGATTTTAATTTGAGATAAAATATAGTTGAATCAAACCAAAAATTTATCATTTTCAACAAAGCAGCTGAATGCTCAACCAAAACAGATTAGTTTTTCACCAAACAGTTGCATTTCAAACAAAAAGGATAATTTTTTAACCAAGACAATTTGTACCTAATAATGGAATAGTTAATTTTTCAAGCAAACAGATGTATTTTCAACTAAAACAGAAAATTAATTTTCTTCAAAGTAATTGAGCTTTCAAACAATTAGTTGAATCTATGACCAAAAAAATATAATATAGTAGACGTTTCGACTGAAAATATTTGGGTTTTATTAATGCAGTAAAGATTGAGGAAGAAAAGATAAAAAGGGGGAAAAGGAAAGTTTCTTGAAAACAGGGAGAAAAAGAAGAATTATTCAAAAAAATTAGTAAAGGGGAATAGGGAAATGAATGTGGAGTTTGAAATATAAATGTGCTTTTCAAATTTATTAAGTTATTATTGGACTTGTAACATGCAACAACTTGTAAATGTTATCCAAATTCGTAACGTTACTTTTACACCGCACCCCAATCTCCCTGTTTCAAAATTGGTTTTTTTACGCGGCCTCTTTAGTTCAGAAAAATGAAAAGAAATTAGGAGTTCATTGGAAAAATTTGTTAATAAAAAATCCATTTATTTGTGCTTCCAGTATCAACTTCAACGCCATCAGCGCCACCTAATCAGCCGACATCATCATCAGTTAATCAGTGGAGATCACGAACTCGTTATCGTTTCTTTGTTGATCGACCAGATTTCGATGAAAGTACTGGGGAACTTGTTGCAATATTCCATAATTTAAAGCGTCATAAAATCACCGATATGAGATTAGAAGGTGAGACCAAAAATCAAAAACTAAAATATAATTTAGACCAAAAATCAGGGAATTCTCCAACGTCTCGTTTTTTGGTATAATTGAGGGCCCGGATGAATTAAGGGTAGATACAATTTTCACTTGCGAAAACGAAGACATCTTGGAGGCTTTTGAACAAATTTTTAAATTTCAATTTCAGTGTTATCTGGACGTTGAATTTCATTGCTAATCTTTTTCTATAAAGAAAAGAAAAGTAGCTTTTTCAGTTTTCAAACGAAATTGAAAAAACTGTCTTTTTTGGAACAATCACTTACAATTTTTTTAACATAAGCTCGTGAGTATTTCATATGTCTTCTGACTGGTAGAGCAGAAATAATTTGTAAACATTCGTTTAAAAAAAAATGTTAATATTGCTTTCTGATAAATTTTAGCAGGCAGAAAAATTTGTATAGCGAGTACATAAAGCTCTTAAGGGTTCCTAATTTGCTTGATGAACTTGAGCCTTCTAATTATCAGATCAATAGAGTCAACAGAGAAAAAAAATTTCATGAAAATGCAGAATTTTCATGTCAAAGAAGGTGAATTTTCAATTAAGAAGATTAATTTTCTAACAGGAAAGATGAATTTTCAACAAACTAAATACATTTTCAACCGCATAGTTGAATTTTCAAACTAAGAAGATCAATTTGTAATCAAAAATGGAACAGCCAAATTTTCCTTTAAAAAAAAAATTTTTTAATATAAAAAAGAAAAAGAATCTTCTAGAAAATAGTAGAATTTTCTACCACATTATGGAATTTTCAAGACAAAGAAACGATTTTTCTATACAAAACAGTTGAATTCTCAACCTCAAAATATAAAATTTCATCAAGTAGTTTAATTTTCAACTGAAAATATAAATCTTGTACTAAAATTATGAATCTCCAACCGAAAAACCGAATCTTCAAGAAAGTTGCTCAACTTTCAACCAACGATTTGAACTGTAAACCTGAGAAGATGAATTTTCAATAAAAAACATAATAGTTGATATTTCAACAACCAAAAAAGATTTTCATTTGAAATAAAACACAATATGATATAATCAAAAAGATGATTTCTTAACAAAATATGTAACAGTTGATATTTCATTCAGAATATTTTTTTATTTCAAAATAAAGAGAACTGTGTAGTTCAAATAAAAAAGACGAGCTTTATACAAAATATTCAAATCTCTAAACAAAGCAGAATAATTTTCAACCATGTGTTTTTATTTTCACCTGCAAAATTTCACTTCATACCAAAAAGAAGAATTTTTAACAAAATGCATACATTTCTAACCCAATAGATAAACTTCCCACAAGGAAGATTAGTTTTTTACCAACAAAAAAAAATTTCGAACTAATAGTTGCATTGTAAACGAAAAAATATCACTCTTTATTCAAAAATAGAATAGTTAAATTTTCATTGAACAACAAATATTTCCAACGAAAAAATACTTCAATTTTTCACCAAGTTGTTGAATTTTCAAGCCAAAATGATAAATTGTCTACAAAACAGTTGAATGCTCAACCGAGAAATTTCAACCTGAAAATGGCGTGCGATTTAGTACAGAAGAAGTAAAAAAACAGAAAAACGCATATTGACCTATGCTATTTATTTTCTAATTAAAAATGTTCTCCCACTTATTATCGCCAAGATATCAAGTTACTCTTTTGTGTACTTTTATTTTAAATGCACTTTTTTTGAGTGCGCTAATGTACTCTTCTCCAATCACGTGTAGTTCTAAGTTAATGATTTTTTTAAAGATGGAAATAAATTATTAACTATATTTTTCTTTCACAATCAGTAACGGACCCAGACCTTATTCCTGATGGTTATTACCTGCACCGTAGAGATGGTTTTCAAGGAAGATACCGCCAACACAAGATTTACGATGCGTATTGTATGTTATAAAATAGTTTCTATTTAAATTAAAGTGCACGTAATAGTCCAGGCTTCTCATGTCAAAAAAGCCCTTTTTACCTATTTCACTAAGAGCCCTGCATGAATTACCTACATTTGTCCTAAAATTGAGAGAAAAAAAAAATTTTCTACAAAAAAGTGAATTTTTAATCAAATTATTAACTTTCTACCAAAAAGACGAATTGTCAACAAAATACATTAACTCTCAACCAAAATGTTGAAATCTCAACCAAGAAGATCAATTTTCCAACCAAAAAAAACGGATTCCAAACAAAATTTTCTACCAAAGAAGTCGAATCTTCAACAAAGTTCATGCATTTTAACTCAATAAATAAATCAAACGAAAAGATAAATTTTGAAGGAAGAAGATTGATTTTCAACTAAAAAGGATGAATCTTTAAAAAAAATACATGAGTTTTTGTTGGAATAGTTGAATTTTCGATCACGAAGAATAATTTGCTACCAAGAAGAACAAACTTTCAACAAAATAAAATAATTTTCAACTGAATAGTTGAATTTTCCACCAAAATAAAGATTGATGAATTTTCAAAAAAATATAATAATTTTTTCTGGAATCGACGAATTCCCGAATAAAAGAATGATTATTTGATCGAGTGGTTGATTTCTCTACCAAAAAGACGACTCTTCAACAAAAAAATGCTTTTTTTTCAAAATATTTGAATGCTCTGAATACTAAAAAAAAAATTTGTGTTGAAATAATCTCGTTATTAATCGTGTTGATATTTATTTTGGGACCCTCGACTTATTTGAGTGACATTTTTCTCTATGATGCAATCGGAAGGGTTAATATAAGCAAACACAATTTTTAAAAAATGTTTCGAAAAAATTTCTTAAACGCGTAGTACCCATGTCTATCAAAATAAATATTTGTATCCGGAACACTGAATAAACCGTCTTATAAAAAAAAGGAACCTACCTTGTTAAAACGATAAAAAAATAGCAAAAGCTTGGACTATAAAGGCACAATTTACATAGCAGTTCGAAGTTGATAGTTTTTTTTATTATTTGTATTATTCAATTAATATGTGTTTCTTACATTAACAGGTATTGATGGAAATTGGGATGAAATATTTAAACCCCAAAAAAATGATTATATAACGGAGCCTTCAGAGTCGAGGATCTTGGGAATGTTTGGTGATCATGGCAAATATTATCGGCTTTATTACAGACAATAGAAAGATTTGAAAACGCTCAATTCATTTCTTCTCAATTTTCGCCTCAACGAACCTTGCCTGTCCACTGTTATTGTTCTGCAACGTACCTGGGTACTCGATGGTACACAGAAAAAACAGTGATCTAATAAATTTATATAATGAATTACAAAGGCTCAACATTATAATAATTACGAATGTCATGGTTAAAACTTTTAGATGTCATGGCAATTTTATTGTAGTGAATTACGGATTAAAATCTTATAGAAATTACGTCATGACTATTACTATTATTCCTTAACACGATTATATTGTTATTATTATAATATCGTTAAACTTGCGTCATAAATAGTGAAGCAAGGCGAGAGCAGACGTAGGGCACAGCATTAAAGAAAGCATATCACGAAAAGATCTGATTGCAAAGTTGACCCCACAACTCCCCACGAAGTAGGGAAAACCACCCAAAACAATCCCCTCCATCGACTATGGAACCAATAAGGCTCAACTCGCCCCACCAGACAGAGCTGCAGCGCGCTTCTAAAGCGTTTCTGTATGGAGGTGGCGTACTTCTGCCACTTATAATTTTAAATAGAATTAAACAACATGAAAAGTCAAATAAACTGCTTGTATCAGAACAGTTTGGCTTTAAAGAAAAGCACAGCACAGTGCAGCAATTAGATCGAATAACTAATCATATTTCTACTCAATTTAATTTTAATAAACATGCAGCAGCAGTATTGGTAGATATAGAAAAAGCATTTGATACGGTCTGGCACAGGGGGTAAATATACAAACTCAAGAGACTAAAAATACCATTGTACATGATTAAAATAATCGTTAGCTATTTAAGCAATAGGAAATTTACTGTAGTACATAATAATCAGAATTCCGACCAACAAATAATTGTAGCAGGCGTTCTGCAAGGTTTGATGATAGGCCCGATATTATTCATTTATTATATCAACGATATTACAAAAAACAAAAAGATAAATTTAGCCATCTTTGCTGATAATACAGCAATTTACGCTTCCTCCTGTAAAAAATATATGTCAGTAAAGTATTTGCAACAACACCTTGACAAACTAGTTAGATACTATCATAGGTGAAAGATTAAAATTAATGTAAATAAAACTGAATTTATAATTTTTAGTAGAAAAAGCAAAGAAGAAGAAGAGAGTGACCTCGTTGTTAAGATAAATAATATAGCGATAAAACAACAGAGATCAACGAAATACCTAGGAATGATACTAGATTACACATTAATATATAAAAATCACATAAAGGAAGCATGCGCAAAAGGCTACTAAATGATATAAATTTTATATAGTTTATTAAATAGAAAGAGTGTGCTTAGTATTAAATACAAACTTATTCTTCACAAGACGTTTGTAAAATCAGTACTATTATACGCAGTACCTGTTTGGAGCGGTGCTTCGAAAACGCACGGTCAAAAATTGCAATATTTCGAAAATAAACTACTAAGGAGGATCTCCAACGTTAGTCCTAAAAAACGTAATATAGATATAAAAAGCGATCTTTAAATTCAAGGTATAAATATGCATATATTAGAGCTAACACAAAAATTTTATACTTTACAACTCAGTGAATCAATAGCTCTCAAAAGCATTAAACTGTACAATAGGGACAGTGCTCCTTTTCGAATGGAATATAAACAACCATACGCCCTCATAACATAACTCATATTACAACTGCAATAGTAGACATTGCTGTAAATAATATACGTAGTTATCACAGGGTATAGACAGGTTGAGAATATTTCAAGATAGTTAACTTAGTTCAAGATATGAAATGATCTAATGGGATTTTGTTTACTTACCTTTTCACCCGAAATGACCATAAAAATGTGAATATTTTTTCTACCTACCTATAATACCACATAATTAAAAATATCCTGTTGCGTTCGCCGTTAACTAGGTGCAGAAATTGTTGTAAAGTAATATATATATGTAAGAATCGATGTAAGCTTGCAATGAAGTTATGAATAAAGATGGTTTAAAAAACAAACAAAAACACTACCAAAATGATAGGATTATTATATTGTGTAATCTGTATAAAAAGTAAGCTTAGTATTGCAAATAAAACTATTTTGTACAACTTCATTATTAAAGCACTGATGCTATACGCGGCACCAGTCTAGAGCAGTACAAATGAAAGTAATATACATATGATACAGAGAGCACAAAACAAATGTAGTAGGATGATAACTGATGCGAAACCCAGAGAGACAAATATTGATCTCCGTATAAGACTAAATTTGCCGTATATACAAACAGAGATATAATAGGACAAAAAGTTTCTGCGAAAATCAAATAAATAACATACCTGATATGCAATGTGCGAAATTATTAAGAAAGGACGAAGCACCTTCTACCATGAAATATAAAATGCCATATCACTTGCTAATATATAGGTAAAATACCACAAATCAGCATCATATATTGTGAGTTCTAGTCCTTAGGTTCAAGCTCAAAATATATATAAGTATTAAGTTTTTACAATAACATTTGTTTACTCAAACAGTATTATGAGCTACGAAAGCAAAACTAACTGCATAAAATATAACGAGCACAAAACACGAACAAATAGGCCGCATTCGATACAGCGAACTAGACACCTAAATCTATTATAGTAATAGACAATTTCGTATGAATGTATACGTTTTCATCTACACCAGAACAATATTCCTATCCCTAAATGTTTATATCACATTGTATTTGATTTTTAAAATACAATTTCCTGTAGTTGTCGAGATATTACATTACACATAATTTTGTCCTTCCAACTTTTAGGTAGCTTTTACTTTCAATTTCGTTTTGAGTAGTGCTTTGATGCAGCAGTTAGTCACGTTCTAAAAATCAAAGTTCATTGCAGTAGCATTTCTTAAAAGTTCGAGTCCGCCGACGGCCCGTAAGGCTTTGACATCAATTCGTCTCATCGTAGGATCAGCTGTATTGTGTGAAACGTACCCAAAAGAATAAAACCTATCTATCTAAGAAAGAGTTACGTTACTCCAGACCATTTTCTGCTAAGACTTATAGTTCTTCTTTCAATCGCGATAAAGCTTTTTAACTAATCATAAATTTTAATTTCTGACCATACTATGCGAGATGAACAAACATTATGTACGAAAAATTGTTCAGCCTACGAAGATCTACAAAAGCATTTTAAGACAATTTTTTTTCTACGTGTTTGTTTTATTCACGATTATGCTTCTGAAGAAATACAAAAATCCATTTTTCAGATAAACTATGCAGCATACCAAAAAAATCCACATAACTAATTCTGGCTTTCAAGAAGACCTATTTTTTCAGCAAAAATGTTGAATTGACAACAAAACACATCAATTTGTAAACGAGTTTGGGACTTTTTGATACAAAACGATTGATTTTCAACCAATTGTGGAATAGCGAAATTTCCAATTACCAAAATTAATTTTCATCAAAGAGAAACGAATTGTTTTACAAAATAGTTAAATTTTCGACCAAAGTATTGAATCATCAACTAATAAAATTAATTTTTAAAAAAGCTGTTTAAATTTCACAATGAAACTGTCAAATTTTCAACTAAAAACGATCAGTTTTTAACCAATAATGAATTAGTTATGTCAATGTTCAGTTAAGAAAATTAATTGGCAACAAAAAAGAACAAATTTTCAGAAAAATAGTTCAAGCTTCCAAAATAAAATGAATGTTTGACAAAGTAGTTCAACTGTAAGCCAAGTAATCGCAATTTTAAGTTAATTAGATGAATTCTGAATGCAAGATTCAATAATTTACTTTAAGACCAAAGTTATGAATATTTAACCACAAATAGAGTGATTAAATTTCCTGTCAAAAAAATTGAATTTTCATCTAAAAAAAACAACTATAGTTCAACAAAAATAGTTCAATCCTAAACAAAATAGTAAAATTTTTACTCAGAAGATATGATTTCTGAACTAAACATATAATAATGGACTTTTCAATCCAAAATAATTAACTTTTAACAAAAAATGATTGAAAAAACACTTGAATTACACCACAGAATAAATATCTCATTATTCGGCTGTCCAAAGAAAAAAGATACATTAGATATTTGTATGAAAAATTAGCATTTATCATCAATAGATTTGTAAGAGAAACTTTCATCTGGCTGTGCTGATAAAAACTAATAATTATTATTATGATAACTATAACGTGGGCTGTTAAGAGTTTCGAAATATGGCCTTCTTATTGTTTTAATAGAGCTAACAATGTTGCATGATCGCATTCTTTTGTTAAACTGTTTTATTTGTCACATTTTCCCTCATTATAACCTTCATATAATTAATATAATATATAGTCCTGAATAAATTCATATATTTGAAGAAAAGGGTCCTACTAGATCAACAATTGTGGAACATTTTTGACGTTCATAGTTTTTGCTGGTAAACAGTAACAAGAAACTAGAAATTCAACGAACACATTCTTTACTAGTTTAATGGTATATTATGAACCAAGGCAGCGAATTAGTCTTTTTACGGCGTAGGGTGACTGCACAAACGAGTCTAAGGTGAGGCGTAGAAGACTTTTTACAAACACGCGAGACCGTAAAAAGATTTCGCTACCTCGGTACACACAATATTTGTTGTAATAAGAGTATGGTTTCCGAGTTATCTCATGATATTACGTCACAGATTTGAGGTTAATTTAAAGGGACAAGTACCACGCAGAATTGTGCGCGTGGCTCGAAGTAACGAACGCGCATGCGTGCGGGCCTAATTCGTATTTCCCGCGGACGTTGAAGTGCACATTGTCGGCCTCGGCCGATAAAGTACACCACCACTAACAATTACCTATATTGCTACTGGAAACACGCAACATTTTATAATTTGTGCGAAACCTATGTTTTTAGGAATGATATGAATGCACACTTTTTAGAAAAAGTTGAATATGTCGCATCTGAAATTAACCACTTTCATCAGCCTCGTTTATAAGGAATAATTTTAAGAAGCCATTTTACACAATGAAAAACTTGACGGGATTGAATATGGTGATTATAAAAAATTGCTAGGTATGGGAGATTGATGCTATAATATAATCCCGCAGAATTGAAGAATGTGTCAAATGGATTTTTAAAATTTCTTTCAAACACTTCTATATGGCGTTATATAAAAAAAAGTGTTTCGATATAATTCATTTGTTTTTGATGTTGATAATAGTGATAATAATTTGTACTTGAGATATGAAAACACCTGTATTCTATTGGTAGAAGAACAGTCCAGGGTCTGGGAAATGACGTTTTCAATGTCGATAGTTTCTTTTGCGCACGCTGGTAGTTTTTATAATTCTGAAGATTTTGTATGTGATAATAAAAAATAGTGATACATACCTATATATAGCAGTGGATATCTTCAAAATGTCGCGCTCACCGTTCAGGAGATGACCCTAGAAAAATAAAAATCCATATCAGCAATCTGCTCCCTACCATCGCCTTTATTTTACATTTTGGTGGTAAGTATACTCAATATATTTATTATTATTATACCACTAAGCCATTTCCCTCTCGGGATGAGCGTGACTCACTTGGTTGTAAACCTTAAATCTAAATATAAAATATTACACATTCCGAGAAAAACAAATATAATCATATTAAGCTAAATTTCAAAATACGCAATTACACTAATTTGAACAATTTAAATTTTGTAGAACATCTTATACGCAAAAAGCATACTAAAATGTACCATCAACTGATAATAATCAAAATCATGTCAACTAGTGTTACAATAATTTTAATGATTTACAAAAATTTTACTACTGAATTACAAAATACCTTTGAAAATTGAAATTATTCCGGTTGAGAGTTATGCAATCTTGAAGAATGTCGACGAATTGAGACTAAAGCTTTGGCAAAAATAACGTTGAATCAACAAAAATCTATGCTGCTCGAATATTTGTTGAAACAATGAGCATATATGTAAAACCTTGAAAATAGTTTCATATGAAAATATTGCTCAATTTTGTCTTGAAAGCTTCAATTCCTTTCTGGAACTTCTCTCCGCACCTCAGGTCGTTTGGCCCCAAATTTGAATTATATATATTTTTCATAGTATTTCCAAAAAATAAAATCAAGATATTAACTCCTAACAAATGTGGTTGCAAGTGAAATCATAGGTCTTTTCAAAATCTACAACTTTCGATTAAACTTTTTCACTTATCTGTCGTCTCTTGGCCTCAAATTCGAATGTTTGACTTATTGATGTTCAATATATAAAACCAAAAAGACGAGTCCTATTAATAAATGGTGACAGAAATATTGTAGATATTTTGGAAAGCTAAAATTTTTCCCTGAAACTGTTTTCACATTTCTGTCGTCGTTTAGGCATGAAATTAGAATATTCGATTTTTGCATAGAATTTTCAATGGATAAACCCATATTCGTTGGTGAAGGAATGCTAGTTAACGAACTGCTTCTTCCTTTAAGGAACTAAAAAATATTAGGCAAAGCTTCACTTTGTCCGTCCATTTTTTTAGTTATCGTGCTTCTGAATTCAAATTATTGACCTCAAATCAAGAAAATGATTTTTTTTAAATTAGTTCAACTTTAAACCAAGCAGTTGCTTTTGCCACCACAAAAAGAATTTTCTGCTATAAAATATCAATTTTCCATTCAAAAGGACGAATTTTCAACGTCACTCAACAAACTTCTCTGAGAAAAGTTAATTTTGAAACAAGAGGTTTAATTTTCCAAAAAAAAAAGGTTTTTCTACAAAATAGTTAAATTTGCATTCCGACGAGAACAATTTTTAACAAAATAAAATAGTCGAATCTACATTGTTTTTACAAATTTCGTTGATTGTACTGATAATAATTTCTACTTGAGATATGGAAACACCTTTATTTTATTGGGAGAATAGCAGATTCCAGGGTCTAAGAAATGACGTTTTCAATTTTACCAGTTTATTCCAGATTAAAAGATATAACGCTTCTTCCACTTAGTCTCCGCCTATTGAAAGTTTTCATAATTCAGTAGGTTATGTGTGTAATAATAACCAATAGTGATCAGTATATACAGAGGTGAATATTTTCAAACTGGTTCGCTTACTGCTTAAAAAATCTTTCTGTGAAAATGAAGATCCACGTCAGCGCTCTGCTTCCTGCTATAGGAGTTGTCCTATATTTTGGTGGTAAGTATACGCAATATAGCATAAATCTCAAATCTAAATATCAAATGTTACATACTTCCAGGATAACAAAGTCGAACCTATTAAGCCCAAGTTCAGAACAAGCAATTACACAAAGTTACAAAATTAAAATTTTTTAAACCAATTTTTTACCGAGTTTCGAGAAAACTAGAACAGATAGAACATTTTCACCTTAAGGTTCATATTCTACGGGAAAACATACTGGAAAGTCTTATCAATTGATGATACTCAAAATCTGGTCACATAGTGCGACAAAAATTAACTAAAATTGTACCACTAAGTTACAATATTTCATGAAATTCATGTTTATTCAATTTTATGGTTTTTTGCATATGTTCTTGAACGTTGTTTCTGTAACTAACCATATGTTTTTTGTAGCATAGATATTTTCGGAGATATTTAAGATTCAATATTCATATCACGTAAAAAATTGAAAAATCATATTGTCCACGTGCAAAAATGTGAAAAAAAATACGAACATTTGCGAAAATCTAGGATCGTAGTATGTGCAGCAGGCTTTTATTTCAGCCCTACTAAAACCTGCAGCATTTTCGGTTGGTATGTTACGTGGTTTCAGACACAACCGTATGGTTTTTTCACTTTTTAAACCTGTTTTTGAAAGAACACGTAAAGTAAGAGCATTACTTGTATTCATATTCAACGGAAAAGTTATACTAAAATGGCCCATCAATTGATGATAAACAAGGTTTTGTTATCGGGTGTTATTGAAATCTTCTATATTAGCATATGTAAGGCTCAAAGATGCTTTGATATGTGATTCACGGCTTTCACAGCTTTTCGTTTTTAAGCTACAAAATGTTCAATTTTTAAATTTCATGCTCTTAATATTTTCATCACGTAATATTATTTTATTCCTGAATCTTCTGTTAATTATTTAATAATTCTCAGAAGCTTAAGCTTTCGAGTAGCTTAATTTTGACCGCACAGAAATTAAAATCGTTTAGTATTTAATTCCCAATTTCAAATTCTTTCCGCTAAAAATTATTCAGGTTAAATTGTTATATATAAACCAAATACATTTGAAAATTAGAAGTATCCGGGTTCAGAGTTGTGCAATGTTAAAAAATGGCGACGTTTTGTAACTGAAATTTGGCAAATATAACATTGAATCAACACAAATATGTATTGTTCGAAAATTTGTCCAAACTGCGAGCATGTGCAGTACCATTAAAATAGTTTTACATACATTTTTGTTTGTTGCTACATCGTTTCCTCTGCTGAAGCTTCGAACATTGCTCAATTTTAGGTACGACAAGTATTAAATTTTATTTTCCTTCTCCATCAATATTTCATTATTCAGTTCCAAATGATCGCATTCGTAATCATATAATCCTACCTTAAATATCCTACAGGACCCCCATTGTTCCAGATAATAATAACATTTGTATAATTGAATAAGTTAATTTGACAGTATTTTACTCTATTCTGGGGAACTTATTATTCAATTTGATAATACATGATAAGATAAAGATGCAATAATATATTCATATATATGTATATTGGTTTACAAATAATTCTTGAACTATGATTTCTTTAATGTTAAAAATAAATAATCATTCAGATGAATATATATTTAGTTTAGAGGAAATGAATAAAAGATCATAAATTTTAATTTATCATAAATTTATTTTAATTTAATAATTGATTAAATTTCGTTAACAAATTTGACGGCTCTGAAAACGGCCGTTTCATTTCAGTGCGACCTATAACAAATTAAATTAGTTTGTATGGCCATGATTATTTCAACATGCGACTGAAATTGTATTGGATGTTTCAAAGTCAAAACAATTTAGAATATTTCAAACTAAAAACAGCAAACTTAAAGATGATTGAAATTGAAACCAATGTGTTATAACAATTAAAGGGTTTCGTTCTTCTTTTTTACTGTGAAATGGACAGTGAGGTGAATAGGTTTGAAAAACCGCATATCATTACGGAAGCAAATTTTTAGATAACTTGAAAATTGCGAATTTCAAGGGAACGAAAATTCATCAAAAATATATTGTTTGCAAGGTTGTGAATGAATAATGATTCACCATGGAAGAAAATGACACAAGATTACAAAGTTTTATATTGTGCTAGGGATTAATAAAAAATATTTTAAAAATCTATCTTCTCAATGAGGCACAAGGGAAATAAGTATCAACTTAAGTGTCTGAAAAAATATCTTACTACTCAAGCTTCTTAGCTTTTATATCAAAATTGGTAAAATTTAACTAATTGCTAATGAAATTTCACAGATTCGATTAGCGAAAAGTGAGCCACTAAAAATTTGTAGAAAGTTACTAATTCAAATATTCAAGATATTTTCCAATTCAATATTGAAAAACCACTTATCGCATGGTGAAAATATACAAACTTATTCAGGACTATATATAATAATTTTTCAAAATTATAAACATGAAAAACATAAAAAATAGAAAAGTTCATTCAAACGAGTCAATGGTGTAACATACTTAACTCTATCAAACAATAATAGGCTCATAATGTGAAATTCTGAACGTGATGTAGCTTGTCTCCAATATAAAAACGTTGCCTTGTGATTGATTGAACAAAGAGAAGAAAAAAATAATTTTTTACAGTGTTGAAATAAAAAGGAATCCATGAACTCGAAATTAATCATACAGATATAATTTTTTATATTGATTGATATTTATAATTTCAATCAAATTATTCCAATTTTTAACCAAAAATATGATTTTTCAAAACAAAAGAGGAAGTTAAACCAAATTTTGTATGTCAAGCAAAAAATATGACATACACCATTCAAGTTTTTCAGTTATCGCGTTTACGGACATATAGACAGACAACTGTAATTCAGTAATTGTTAATTTTCTTTTGTTTAAGCTCCATCGGCTTGAACGAACACATTTTCATCACGTGTCTCGTGCTTCGCACTCGATTTAGTCAAAAATGCGAACTTTTCTAACTTTGGTTCAACACTATTATATCAAATGTATATCATATTTATTTCTGTACCTCAGCCTGAAATTTTTAATTCAGATATTAAAAAAAAATAAGGAATTTTATTTATCATGGTAACTTTAATATTTGTTTCTTATTTTGCTTTAAATTTTATCCTTGTCTACCCTAAGGAATGTATCATTTAAATAAATATATATTATTCCAATTCAGAATAGCCATTGGTATTGAAACAAACGTCTTTGCATTGTCTTGTTTTTTATCATTCAAATAAGTGCGCTTCCTATAAAAAAAAATTTGTTATTAAACATTTTATAGAAACTTGTGTCGTATTTCCATATATTTGATTTGTTTATTTTTAATATATTTTTTACGATTTTAACCAAAAATCCGCATCCTAGCGTAAAATGGTTCTAAAAAAATTTTTTTGACAAAATGTTATAACAAATTTGTGTGGCTTTTCCTGAAATTTAATGTTTTTATCTTTAATGCAATTTTTGACGATTCACAAAAGTAAATAAATTTTCCACCAAGTAGTTGAATTTTCAACCTAGAGTGATGAATTTTAAAATAACGTGTTAACCAAAAAATAAGAATTTTTCACAAAATAGTCGAATCTTCAACCGCAAAGATGAATTTTTTAACAAACAAAATTAATTTTTTGCGCAAGGGAACGAATTTTCATAAAAATACATAGATTGTCA